>VZQC01008412.1:1621981-1737288 GCA_009823505.1 Rhizomys pruinosus
TTTTTTTTTTTTTTTTTTATGTCACAAAGTGAGTGATCAAGTGACTTGTCTGAGGTTCCACAGAAAAATAATGGTACAACTGTAATTCAAATCCATTTTCAACAACTTCTAGAGCTCTTAAGGGCTCCATGTGTAAAACATTATATTACTGGCATTACATGTAGTTAGACGATAACCACATTTTGCATTCTGTTTGAAAATGTTGGAAAATCTAATGTGTCATCATATCAGTATCGATTTAAAAGGATCATCTCAGTGTTAATGTTTGGCATTAAATTTCTCAGAAATTTGTCAGCCTTGTCACATACTTAATTAATATTGCTGTAGTAATTATAACTTGGTATATGTCTGGGTCATAATCAGAGAATTTTGTTTAAAGCACAGGATCACTTTAGAATCCATTTTGCTGCTAGGGCCTGTAATTGAAGAAATATGTATTCTTTTTAATTATAATTGCTAACATATTCCATGTTGTTTGGATTCACTGTAATATTTCCATACACTCTGCCTGCCCATTCACCCCGTGTCTCCCCTATTCCCAACCCCTCCTTGTTTTATCCCTATGCTCTCTTCCCTTCTCAAATAGTTTCTTCCAATTTTTGAGCATCCCTTTTGTTTTCCAGCACCAACATATGAGGTAAGATGCATGGTTTTCTTCTGTCTGTGTCTGGCTTATTTATATTATGTCACCAGTTTTGTCCATTATCCCAGATATTATATGATTATGTTCTTCTCGGTTGACCAAACAATATTTTTACTACATTCTCTTTATTCATTAGTTGCAGATAGGTATGTGGTTTGATTTCAGCTCTTGGCTATTTGGATTAGTACTGCAATAAACAGTGGGCATTTTATACACAGACTTCATTTCATTCAGTTGTGTAGCAAGGAGCAGGTTAGCTTTAAAACTGTATAAGCTCCCTTTCCCCTCTCCTTTTTCATTCTCTTTATTTATTACATCCTTCTTTAATTCTGTTTCTTGTTTGTTTTGATTAACTTTCTGTTTTATAATTTCCTCTTTTTTAACTTTTTAAATTTTTATTTATTTATTTATTTACTTATTTATTTATTTATTTATTTATTTATTTATTTATTTATTTGTATGAGCATACTGTCTGCATGTAGGTTTGTGCACCTGTGGCGTACAATGCTGCGGAGGTCAGAAGAGGGTGTCGGATTCCCCTGGAACTGGAGTTCTCCTGGAATTGGAGTTACAGACAATTCTCAACCGCCATGTGGGTGCTGGGGATCGAACCCTCTGCAAGAGCAGACGGCGCTCTTAACCACTAGGCCTTCTCTCCAGCCCCAAAATTTCCTCTTTTTATAGCAAAAGATTTTAATACAGATTTTAAGTAAGAACTGATAGCACAACATTCAATTTGAAGGTCTCCATTTGAAACAGAATAAATTCAAGGTTATTCTGGGGAACATAGCAAGAGTTTTTCTAAAACAAAGACATGTGGCTAGAAATATAGCCCACTGTTAGATCCCTGCACTTTGTTTTGAAATACTGTTTTCTCAGGGAATCCTTCCTAGAGCCTCTATAACATATTCCGATAGCTTCTACACTTCCACTTTAATGGAGCTTTAAAGTTATAAATGATTGTCTCTGTGATTGTTTACCCGCAGTCTCCCCCTGTAAGTCTGAAACTGACACCTTGACAGGGAGAATAGCTATCTGATACAATGGCATAGAGTGAATGAATTATAACAGATGTGCAATTAATATTTATCCACCCATATTTCTCTGTTTAGTTCTTAGCCTATGGACAAATAGGTTTCAGTTTTTCCAATAGTTTGGTGCCTTGAAGAACTGAGACTATAAACAAGTGATATTATATTTGAAAGCTAATTGCTTTCTCTGACACTGATGGTATGTTCCACTTGACTAGTAAATGCACTCTTGTGCCTTATGGTGCATAGCAGTGGCAATTGACTTTGTGAAGAATTTGTGAAATGCAAAGAGATGTTGGAGACTTAAGCTCCATCTCACATTCCAAATATTAAATTCTACTAAAAATTCTAGGAAACCCTGTTTAATATAAGGTATCAAAAATATTTTAGCCTAGAGAGCATGTGGACATGTCAAATTTGTAGGCAAGCAATGCAATTTGGTAAATGTAGTGTCTTAGTATATCTTTTACAATAAAAGTTTAATTTGTCTTGCTATGTCACCTCCAACATAACATTGGCACACATGCAACACTGCTACATTTATCAAAACCTAGTGATTCTTCTTAAAATTGACATTGCATTGATAGCAATAATATCCCACAGCACATGCACACCTTAAACATTTTATCTAGGATCACATCTCTTAGATAACTTAATTTCAAAATATGAGTTCTTATAAGATTCAAAGATCTACACACTTCAAACTCATAGAACTGAGAGAATTGAAATGTACAAATAAGTATTGTTTATTTTTTAGCATTATCACCATGGTTAATTTTTTATTCTTATTCAAAGACCAAGTTATTTTATTGTGATTGCTATGCTGATGCGGATGTGCTCATTAATGAAGTAGAGCTTTTAATATTTTATTGTTTTTGCTTTTCCTATAGTATATCATAATCAAATTTAGACCCCCCTCCACACCTGAGCCCCCCATGTCCCCTCTCACTGTCACTATGTCATTTTGTCACTATGTTAAGTCCTTTTCAGTCCAGCATTTGTACCAGACGTCCTTAGATGTAAGTTCATCCACTGAGGTCTAGTCAGCCTTTCTAGAATCTCTCCTGTAAAGAGGATCCACTCTCCCTTTCCCAGCAGTAATCAGTTGTCTATAGTTCCTTGCCTACTCGCCTAAAGTTTGGCCCAGCTCCTGGTTTGTTTCATTTTGTCTGATGGAGTCCGCCTGGGTCTTGTGCATGCTGTCAATATTGTTGCAAGTTCATATGAGCAAGTTCCCAATGGCCTGAAAGCCCTTGTTTCCTTATGTTCATGCAACAACCCTGGCTTTTACAATCTTTCCCCTCCCTTTTGTGCAGTGGTCTCTGGGCTGTGAGTGGATGAGGTTTAATAGAGGAGTCTTATCCAGGGACAAGCACTCTGCAGTCTGTGTTCCTCTAACACTTAGCCATTTGTGGTCTTCTGTGTCCCTCACTGTGTTGCATGAGGAAGCTGTATGTGACTGGTTGTGGAACTTTGTAATAGCCTCCATCTGTTTCTTAAAGAAGCTTATTTGATGAGTGGTGCCTGAAAACATAGCGATCCATATTCGGCATACAGTGAGAAATTTCGTTTGTCTAGATATATGACAAAGATGACATTTTCTCTAGAATCTATCACCTCTCCAGCCATCTGTATTTGGTTCTATTTATAGCGCCACTAATAAATTTTCTCCCATTGAAAGGGTATCTGTTGACTACCCCCTAGATAAAATTGCCACTACTCCATCAGTAGAGATAATTTGTTGTGCCAGTCATTTTGGTTACTAGGCTTTAGAGCTAGACTTCAGATTTTTCAACAAAATTAGCTACTTTTTTTACTTTTCTGTGACTTAAACATACAAGGTGACTTCCAATTTATTAGGATCTAGAAGTGATTGCTTTAGATTACTTCTGAAAAGGGGCCAGCACTTTTCCAATAATCAGCAATTTCTCTCTTTCTCTCACTCTCTCTCTGTATTGTAGATCATGCTGGTTGGCACAACCCTAAGCCATAAGCACATTTACATTCCTTACAGCATTACTTAAGGCAAAGCCAGTTGTATTCTCACTATTTGGGGAAATGATTTAGTATGCGGATATTTAAGAGCACAATTCAACTATCAGAAATACTGCATGGTTTTCAACAACCTCCACTTGGACTAGTAGAACAGAGGAGCATCAGTCACTTTAGTTTATCCTAGTTGAATCTGTTTCAAGTAACAAGGACTTGCATGTGAGCATCCAAAGAGGGGAGGTTGGCGAGAAAGACATGGAGGTGTCTGAGACGTGGGCAGGAACTCAGGTTGAAGTTAATAGCATTCAGATATGCAAATCACTTGCATCTCTACTCACCTGGGTTCTACTGGGTCTCAAGAGCCTGCATTACAGCTCTGAAGTAAAGCTCACTGCTACTAGATGTTCTTCCCTGGAGGATGCATGTCATTGTTCTTAATGTAATTTTCTTTCTAATTTGGATGCAATTGATTTCTGTCCTCATTGGTCCAGGGGACTTTCTGAGCTGCAAAGAGACTTACCTGCCATGGCACAATGTCTGTTACCAGAAGAGGATAGAAGTATTTATATCATGATCCTTGTAGGTTGACTGGTCATTTGTTCCAGGTAGAATGAGATGCTGTTTCTGACATACTGTCTGCCTAACAGGAAAAGAAAGAAAGGTTACCTAGTGGATTAGATGCAAACAAGCAATATGTCCCCACCACCACTGTCAGACTTTCCACATGTTACCTACTTCAAGGAGGGCAGAAATACTGTGTCTTCAGGGAGCAATTGTATAGGTAAGAAAGGAGACATATAAAGGAGACATAACAAATATACCATATATATATATATATATATATATGTCAATTAAATATACCATATATATATATGTATATATATATATATAAGGTCAATTAAATATACCATATATATGGTATATTTAATTGACCTTGGGCTTTGACCTAGCATATTAGTAAGGAAATTACAGATATAGCAATACATAATGTTTTGCTATACAAATTGTAGCAAAATAAAGTATCCCAAAGACAAAATTAATGACCTTCTGCAGAAAATATGTCATTGTTGATTATATGCTAGCAAATTTGTATGGAGTGAATATTCCCAAATGTAATTTCAAAGTGAGTTTCTGAACTCCAATTATGAAAACCCAGGCCACAGATAATTTGAAATTCATAGCTGTTTCAATGGTTCAAGTATGAGTTACCATAAAGATTTTATTGAAAATTCTCACAGTAGGCATTTGGCACTAAGGTGCAGAAAACTACATGTCTTTTAGCCCAAAAGGCCTAAAGGAATGCTCACTGTCAGGTGGCAAAAAACACTGCACCCCATAGAAACTGAGAACTCATTTCTGCCTGGACTTCTCGTCAGCTTTGGCTTTACATAATTAGAGTTTGATTTTCTTCTCCAAACCTCTGCAGTTTGACTCAGAGAATGACATTTAAAGGACTTTTATGAGAGAGAAGGAAAGATACACAGAGAGAAAGAATGAGAGAGAGAGAGAGAGAGAGAGAGAGAGAGAGAGAGAGAGAGAGAGAGAGACTGAGAGGAGGGTCTGGTGCTGTGGAGAAAATTAGGATTTGGAGTCAGCCTACCAGGTTTTGTATTTTGCTTGACCTTGAACCTTATCTACCTTCTCTGAAAGCACATATCTTCATCTAAAACTGGGAATAATAGCATTCACATTTGAAGACTGATGCAAAAATCAGCTCAAATTTTCTGTCTGGTACCTTAATAGCAGGTGACCAAGAAATGGTTGATGCAGCTGCTATGACTGAAGCTGTTCTAAGCTAGATGAAGTGGGAAATGGAGTTTTCATAAACCCAAACCTCTTTCTTGAGGTTGCCAGAAACTGCAGATGCTCCCAGACTTGTAGGGGAAAATGTAATTAAAGCAAAGACTTTATTTTCATTTAGGCCTTTCAAGTTTGGTAAAAACATTTCCATCAGACCTCTCAAGGTCCTGATTAATCCTTTCCTTAGAATCTACAAATAGGAACAGAGAAGGAAAATGCAAATTTTATGCTGACACTGAACTTAAAAACTTAAGTTAAAAGTTTACTAAGTGTACTTCGTCTTTCATGGCAAAGAGAATGACAAGGTATCAAAGCTTTATCCCTGGGGAGTGTGCTGCATGGGAAGCCAGACGGAGTTCCAGACGAAGTTGTGGAAAGTCTTTAGACTGATCACCGAGCTTTAAATTCTGGCTCTAACAATGTTACACACCAACAGTGACCTTACATATCTTGTTTCATGACAATGAATCTCAGAATTTCCCCTGCCTGGTACAAGGTATGGGTCTTCTGTGAGGATTAAGAGAAATCAAAGAACTGACAGTATTTTCAAATCACAGTCTTTCACAATAATTAGATGTTATTTTGAACAGGTTTCCTTCCCCAACTCTAGCATTGGGTGGACCTCAACTTTATTTATTCGAGCTTCAACACCTGATTAAATTTTAGAATCATTCTATTTTTGTAATATAAATGCCTATCATATTCACAGTATAGATTAATCAGGATCAAATCAAATGGATATGCCTGAGACACACTCTAAATATTCAACGCATAATATATTGTTACTGATAGTTTCTTTTCTTTTTTTTTTTTTTTTGGTCTTTTTGAGACAGGGTCTCCCTGTAGCCCTAGCTGTCCTGGAACTCACTCTGTAGACCGGGCTGGCCTTGAACTCACAAAGATCTGCCTGGCTCTGCCTCCCAAGTGCTAGGATTAAAGGTGTGTGCCACCACACCCAGCTGATAGTTTCATTATTTAGTACCTGTCCCAGGGGCAGCACCTTGCTCAAAATAGGAGTTGGGATGGGAGTCTTGATATTAAACTGAAATCACATGAGCTATATTGAACATCTTTTAATGTATATTGCAGAATTTTAAAATATTAGCTTTTGGAGATAAGACTTACTACATGGAAGGGTTAAAACTGATGTATATATAGATGGGTATATAGATGATTGATAGATGATAGATAGATAGATGATAGATAGATAGATAGATAGATAGATAGATAGATAGATAGATAATAGATTATTGAGCACTGTATTGTGTCTGGCATTGTGCTAAGTACTACTCAGAAATTAACTTATGCTATTATCACATCAATCCCATGACATAGCAAGGTTTTTCTTTTATAGATAAGAAAATAGGCACAGTAAGTTTATGTGACTTGCCCAGATTTACACCTTAATATGATGAGATTTGCAATGTGAACCCAGAAGTTTAACTCTAGAGTTCATGCCTCATTGATAATGAATGGAAAAACTGAAGTAGATACATGTTATGCAAAGCATTGTCACAGTATATAAAAATATGGAAAATATTTTGAGAGGAGATGAAAATCCCTTCATGTTTATATATTTATACATCAATGAAAATGTGTTCAAAGCTTATATGGGCACAGTAAAGACACGTTAGGGAACATAGGGTCTTGTCTCTCCCTTTGAGTATATGATGAAAATAAGACAACTATAACAATGATTTCAGAGGCTAGTCATTAACCATTTTCCCATATTAGTCTGTGTGGCAAACTGTCATTGAAGGAATCCAAACTGACATTATAAGATAAAAACTTTACCGTACTGTATTAAAAATACACCTTGTTATGTTGAATCCATTTTTTCATAGTCATATGGAAAGCATTATGATCAAGCCTGCAAATGTTGCCCAAGTATCATTATCCCCACTTGCTTCAACTTAGTATGATGCCATAATAAAACTTAGAGCTTAGCAAGTTGTAATAAGTATGACATCTGCATGGTGGCAGTTAGACCATAAGTTTTCCTATACCAAGTCCCAAGGCTCTACAAGTGTGACACAACAGCAAACTTTTCTGATAAATAACAATTGTAAAAATTGGAATGGGAGGCTAATTATAAAAGTAAACGATGACCCTTGTTCTTAGACTGCAGTATTAAAGACAAATTTGACCCTTTGTAAGAATAAAACCTACCTCACTGGGGTGAGTTCAATAGTAGGGGAGATCCCACATCCTACCCTGTCTGTTTCATTTCATCACTGTGTGCAAGTTTGTATTTAAAGCCTTTCTGCCTGACCAGAATTTTCTCCTGTCTACAATTTCTTAACACAATTTCATTTTAAATAGGGATTCAATATATACATGCTGAATGAAATGAATACAAACAAAAGCACAATCGTACGTAACCTCTGAGGAGGAGATGATTCATTAAATGTAAACTTGAAAGTCACTGGTCCAAACAAGCCAATTAAGTAAAACTTTATTAAATGGTCACAACACGAAGAAGAGAAAATCATTTAGCTGGAGGAGGACCCATTATTTCTACTAATCCATACCTCTTCCTTTAGGGCAATCCACAGATGAATTACCTCTGACAAGTCAGAGTCTGGCTTATATTTAACACAGAAGGTCATTTTTAACCTTGGGTAAATTTAGAAAACATCCATTACAAATAACACATCAGGAAACCAAGAGCTTTTAAAATTATTTTAATGAGAGACTATTTCCAGTTTATGGTTTCCTCTCTAATTCTGCATGTGACAGCTTAAAAATGCAGGACGTCTGCTTCAAGAGGCCTTCATTGGTATGCTAGTCAAATACCAATATAATTCATCAACAAAGGTTAATGGTTTATTTTGGCTCACAGCTTGGGGGTGGGGGGCTTCTAGACCACATTCATTTGTCTGTGTAGTAAGACCATGGTAAGAGAGAAGGGACAGAATGGCCTCAGGACCAGAGAGCAAACAGAAGCTGCAGCAGCAGAACTGGAGTCCTACAGTCCTCTCTGGGAGCATACCCCTAGGATTCCTGCTAGACCCTGCCCTTTACTGTTCTACCCGCAGTATTATCACTCTGGGGATCAAGTCTTTAACACACTTTCTTTTGGGAGATATTATAGATTCAAACTATAATAAAAATGCAACTTGATATATGAGGTAAAACATTTCCCAAACCATATATCTAGTAAGTGCTTACTGTACAAAATATGATTGATTTCTACAATGTAGTACCAAAATAATAAAGTAACCTAATTTAAAAATGGATAGAGAACCTGAACGGACGACTTGACAAAAAGAACATACAAATTTTCAGTAGGTATGTGAAAAGATACTGAACACCACCAATTATTTCAAAAACGCACGTTAAAATGACAACAAGGTGTCACTGCCCACCTATCACCATGTCTATTATAAAAATAGAAAGAAAGTGGTGTTGAGAATGTAAAAAATGAACCCTTGTGCATTTTGAGTAGGAATATGACATGTTTTGCTTGGAAAATAATGGCCAACATCTAAAATAAAGTAAGAATTGTGCTTCCATATTTTCTAACAAATTCACAGTAATTGAAATTAGAATTTGGAAGGTATATTCATAATCTCATGGTTTTTATCTACCTGTCTGTTTCCTATCTACCTATAACTCTCTGTTCTATATGCCTATAATAGCTATCATATTTTGTCATCACACACACACACACACACACACACACACACACACACACACACTACACATGGAAATATTAACCATAAAGAAGGAAATCTCATTTTTAACCTATAACATAGATGACTCTTAAGGACACATGTAGAATGAAATAAGCCAGTTAGAGAAGGATAAATACTATATATTTAGATATCTCTCTCTCTCTCTGCTGCTCTCTATTCTATCTATATTATTTATGATATATATATATTTTATTATATACTTATATCAAATGTTCAGGCAGGAATAACTAAATGTTACATAATTAAAACAGAAAGTAGAATGGAGAAACAAAAATCAGGGGTGGGAAGAATTCAATGATATAGAAGTTTTTAATAAAAAAATTTTAATTTTGATTTATTTTTTGAAAATTTCATACATGAGGGTCTAGAAGAGATGGCTCAGCAGTTTGGTCTCAGCACACCTGCAGAATCAGTAGGGGGATGGGGAGAAGAAGCCGCCAGCAGCTTCTCCGGGAGCTGAAGCTAAATCAGCTGGCTGTGGAAATTCCACCTGCAGCCCATCCTGGCCCAGCGTTCTTGTCTGGACTCAAGCTTTTGGCCCGGGCATTGGCCACTACCCTTCTAGGGCCAAACCTGTCGGGGATCCACACCCCCAGGTCACACAGGCTGGTGGCCAGATGCAGGCCTCTGTCCAGTCAAGACCTGCTAGCCAAATCAACACATACTTTCCAGGCTGGTGGTCTGCAGAGTGACCCCTTTCCAGCCCAAACCTGCTAGCACCAACCATGAGCCCTGTGTTAAAGGGCCTAGTTTATGCACACAAAAATAATGGCTGGGGACTCTCCAAATGATGGTGAAAAGGAAAATCCGCTTATTGTCCACAGCATTCTTTTTTTGTGTGTGTCTTTTTGAGGCAGGGTCCCCCTATAGTCTCAGCTGGCCTGGGGCTCCCTATGTAGTCCAGGCTGAACTTGAACTCACAGAGATCTGCCTGCCTCTTCCTCCTGACTGCTGGGATTAAAGGCGTGCACCACCACGCCCAGCTAACATTCTGTTTTTATATAGAATGATGTCATATGTCTGGGCCTAGTTTCAGACCCCCTGCCTCATGTTCCATAGCATCAGGAGTATGAGAACTCTGAGTGCCTTTGATCCCAAGGTGGTTTTGCTAATGCTGGCAAATCCAGCCAAGGGCAGTCATTTAGCACAAAGAAGCCACAGGTGGCCTCCTTTTACCTACAGATCCCCCTTTTAAAAAAAATTTTTTTTCTGTGAAAGGCAGGTGAGCCTGTGTAAGGAGTTAGCATCTCAAAGGAACCTAGGCTTTGAATAGCCAACCGCTCAAACCTGTCTTTTGAGCATAAGGGCAGATAAAAGGCAGACTTTAAGGCCACACAGCCCAGATTAACCAAGGTTTTTGTTTTCTCAAGGTCAGTTGAGGATCTGGGCCTCAGGTATCTCTCGGGTTTTTTTTTTTTTTTGGGGGGGGGAGAAGGATGGGAGCCCCTTGCTCCTTTCAGCTTTTCATTCACCAGTTCCATCCACTCGAGGACAAAAGCAGGTCTTGCTAGGCTACACTTCCTTTTCTGAAGCATGAGCAGATTTTCCTCTCTTTAGACTGGAAACTGGCTGAAGTCTCATCAGTGGTTCTCCATGACCTCCCTGAACAGGAAGACTGGAGACCCACATCTGTAGGATATTTCAAGAGGTGCCCCCATGCATAATCCCCTAAGACTTGGTTGACCTCTGAGGGCAAGGAACAAAGTTATCCCTTTTTGTCCCTGGGCCAAATTGTTATGGGCATTAAGTATGGTCGTTAAGCACCCAGAAAGGCTAAATTGCACCAGTCTATTACACCTATATTAAGATTGTATCTTTTGGGAACAAACTGTATGTTATTTCCATAGCATATTTCTTGATTTGCATCTTTTCATTTTAATCCCATAATACTCTAAAGTACAACCAGACACAAATAATTAGTAAGACCAGAGAAACTGTACTGCAGACACGGAACTTGAGATCTTAGTAAAAAAGACAAAAAGAATAAAGAGAGAGTACTGTTGTTTGGCCTATCTCCAATTCTTACTAGCAAGTGCATCTACTCTGTTGCTGCCACCACTTTTGGCACTCCTCAAAGGCATGAGACACAGCTTTTTAACCTCCTAATATGGACTGAGGACTCATATCTCTACAAGAATCCTCCAAACCTTCAGTGCCAGAGGGGAACTACTGAGATACCCAGCTTATGGACTAAACAGCTAAGGGGATGTCAGCCTCATCAAGAGTGTAGACTGTCATTGTTAGACTACCTGGGCTGTATCATGGAGGCCAGTGCAGGGGAATCAAGACAGGGCACATGCTTACTGGACTTCATTTTGGGGGACCATGGGAGGGAAAGACCCCAATGTGGAGCAAAAGAGCTGGACTGTTGGTTGGGGTTGCCAAGGAGGAAACTTCAAGCACTTCCTTAAGGAAAACATGACATCTTTTAAGGAAGAAAAAAAACCTTCCAATTCAAGTGATATGTGTTTGTATGTATGTATGTGTATATAAAACTATGTGTATATAAAACTAAAGAATATAAAGTTAAAAAAATAAAAAATAAAACCCCATCTGACCAAAAAAATAAAGGGCAGACCTAAGTTTTTATTTTTACCTAGAGTCAATTCCCAGCACGCATGTGGTGGCTAACAACCATCCATACTCCAGTTCCAAGGGAATATGACATTCTCTTCTGACCTCTAAAGACATTGCATGACAAGAATGCATTTGCATATATGCTGGCAATACACTCATACACATAAAAAAACAATAATAAACAACAAATAAAGAGAAGAAAAAAGAAAATTTTGCATATATATAATGTATCTTGATTTTGCATATATATAATGTACCTCTCACTCTCTCCTCCCAACTATATCCAGGAACCCCCATCACATTTCCCTCCCAGCTTCATGTCCTTTAGTTGTCTTTTTGCATATTCATTTTAACTCACTGAGTGTAACTAGTACTGATCATAAGCCCATGGTTGTGTGTATGGGGATCCTATGAATACCCAGATTCTCAAAGAAACTTGGCTCTCCCTTAGCCACAGCCGTCACCTGCCATCAGCTCCTCAGCAGGGATGGGAAGGGGCTTCCTGAGCCCTCTCCACTTCATGCTGCAATATTTAACTGGCTTGTTCTTCTGCAGGTCCTGCTGTGATAACCACAGTTGCTGTGCTTTCATGGGTGCAGCAGGCATGTCAAACTTAGAGGACAGCATTTCCCAGCACTCCTCCCCATTGTCTGGCTCTTCAATTCCTTCTAACTTCTCTCCTCTAATCTTCCCTGATACTTGGGGTTGGGGTGTGATGTAGATAACCTATCCATGACTGAACACTCAGGATGACTTATTCACAGCTATTTGAACAGTAAAACATCTCTGCATTAAACACTACTGCAATATGAAGTTTCTCTGACCAAGGTTGAAGCAGTACAAATCTCTGAATTGATATAAAATCTAATGATTCAAGGAAAATAAATTCTAGTTATCTGTTATACAACTTTGCTCAGTGTCAATGGCACTATACACATAAATTTTAAGAGTGTAGGTATAGTGTACCTTTATTGTAATTTCATAAAACTTGCTATGAAATAATAATTTTAAAATGTTTATACTTTGTAAGTTGACTGTTAGGTTATACAGGAGGCCTCTCATTCCTTTTACTTTTCTGATACACAACATTAAGCCCCTGTGAAATTTCCATATATTTTTACTGTGTCATTTTAAGATGTAGTATGGTTTTGATAGGGTCTGAAATTCTCTCCCTATTTTACTGATAGGCTTTTAACTTGAAGAAGCTCCATTTTTCACACTATCTACCTAAAAGTGAGAACATGAAAAAAAAAATTGTGAGAAAATCCAGCTGTCAGGAAATACAAATTTTATGAATTAATATCTTGACAAAAATGAATAGCAAATATTTCAATTTCTTCCAAAAATGAGTCAATATTTTATATAACTTAGCCACACTAACTACAATGAAGACATGACCCCTAAGAATAGAAAGTTATCTTATTCTTAAATTCACAATGACTGTTTATTAATTTTACTGGGAAGTAGGATGCAGAATAAAGTACTGGTATTGGTGTGGCCACTGTAAGACACTTTTGCCTTCCGTCCTTCCTGCTTATTTTAGAAAACATTAATAGTTGCTTTATGCTGACTTCAGAGGACAGGGATACAAGCCAGAAATAGTCTCTTCTCCCTGCTGGTGATGGCTTATGCTATGTTTTGGGAAGAATGGCACAGAATTGTCAACACTTCTGGTTTTACATATAACTATAATCGTTGTAATAGAGAGGCACAGGTACCACACAAGCCCTGGAGGGCAGGTTAACATGGTCTCTCTTTAAAGGCGGATCACTGCTCAAGGAATGGTTTCTTTGGTGGGTGAAATTTAGTTTCTGACTAGGGGTGGCAATCTAATAAAAAACAAGGCTCAGAGTTGTACTTACATCATACTGTGTAGTTAGAATAGACTTGGGGTGGGGAATGACTTTTAATTTACCATACAGAAAATTTAGTAAGAATTATATTATACTGGCCATGGTGCTGCACACCTTTAATCCCAGCAGCACTTGAGAGGCAGAGACAGGTAGATCTCTGTGAGTTCAAGGTCAGCCTGGTCCACATAGTGAGTTCCAGGACATCTGGGGATACAGGGAGACCCTGTTTCAAAAAGACGAAAAAAAAAAAAAAAGAATTATATTATATATTGAAGTGAGAAAAACAGAATGCCCAGTAGTCACAAGCTGAATCTGAAAATACATATTCAGGATCTTTATGAGTAGAAGGCATGGGGTAGATGAAGCTTGAACCATTACCCAGGTTGCACAGGTCATGATTAAGGGTCATGCACCAACTTTAAAGGTGATACTGTCTATGGGAATACAGATCTGCAGAAAATGAGATTTTGTTGTCATATACTGATCAGGATATAATGGATCACAATTCATATCAGGTCATACTTCTGCTGAGCAAGGGTGTAGGCCAGATACCAGTTCAAAAACTGTTCTAACAGCCTACAGAGAATTAATCTTAGCTTAGAGTAGGGTGCTTACGATGGTAGTTGACAAAGATACAAGTATTAAAGATCCATAGACCAGCATATAGATACAGCACAGTGTGACTTAATTCCTGGGGATGGTGGGGGCTGGAGGGGTGGGGGTGGTGGCCACAGGGAGACCTGGGAGGCTTACAGAAATTAGCTTAGTCTGAAATTATGAGAACAATTTACTTGTAGCAGTAAAGCTCAGCTCTTGAATTCATTTGCTAAAGTATTCAAATATGAAATGATTATTACCTTTTTACTATTGTTCTTTTCAGAATCTCTAAGAAGTGTCATATAATTAGCATTCTGATTTTTGTAGTGCATTATTAGAGTGCACTAAATCCACATTTCCTGAAAAGTGTTGTGTAGTCCTATCAGTGATTCTGATGAATTCTTTCCCCACCCACCCCACCCAAATCTGAGTATGTTTTTGAGAATTTGGAGCATTTGAAAACTTATTTGGGGGCCTCAAGTGATGGCTCAATGGTTAACAAGTATTAGCTGCTCTTGCAGAATATCTGAGTTGGGTCCCAAGCACTCACATGGTGGCTGACAACCATCCATCACTCCATTTCCAGGGAATCTGATGTATTCTTCTGACCTCCGCAGCCATTGCACACACCTACATGCATGTGAGCAAAACACTCATATGCATAAAATAAAAAGAAAATATTAAAATTAGAAAACTTTATTTTTTATATTTATTATTAAGAGGGCTCTCTGAGCTAAACCTCTTTACCATTAGAAATGTATCATTCCACACTGAATTCCTGTTTGCTTTTGCCTCATAAGATTTATTACTTAATTGATTTAAACATTTTGGAAATCATTTTAGAGTCTAAGATATTTTAAATATTCTTGCTTCCATCATTTTGAAAGGTAAATGTGCAAAGATCTGGCAATTATCAAGGCCAAATAGATGTAGAAGAGTATTGATTTGTTAGCATTTATAAAATTTCTACTTCTTTCACTTTTCAAATCAAAGAAAACTGTATCTAATGCATTATAGCCTTCTGCAATTACTTGTGACTTCTAAAGTACTGTGGCTTTACAGTTATCTTTCTTTCAGCAAGCACTTACCTTTTCTTTTGTAATTAATATTTTCATTTCCCATATGAATAGAGTGCCTGAAAGAAATCTTATCTAGAAAAAATACTCTGCATAATATTTACTGCAGTTCAATTTATTTAGAGATACATCTATACTGTTTATTTTTATTAAACAAATCAGGTCAGGTATTAGTTATGAACTCTTATTTTAAAACTATTGGTTGTTCTATGGTGTGGGTGCCAGGTCATAGAAAGTTCAATAAGATATATCTCATCTGTGCGTTTCCCTGTGCACCATCTGCCCAATGATAAGTAGGATGTGTGTTTGCACATTGCTAAGTCTTATTTCTCCAGAAATTCATGTCATCTCATGGTTATTACAACTGTCCAATTACAAATGATCAAATTGGATTATTGTTAATTAGTGAGTCTGTCTCATAGTACAGAGTTCTCATTGGATGCATTTATCTGGGTAAGTAGACTGTCTTCAGATTTTAAATGCCAAATGCCCTATTTGAACAGAAAGAAATATTGGAATAATGTCAAATATTTAAGATTAAAATTAGTTTACAATTACTTTAAAGTGAAAAAAATGATTTCAATATAGTCTTTTGGTAAGCTTGATGAAAGTTTGTTGTGATCTTAAGTATCTTTGGAGAAAAGAAACATTGTCTATGCAACATCTGTTATTTACTTACCTACTAAGAAAAGGACATGTTTAGGTTATGAAAATAGAAATCCTATGTCCCTTTTGATGAGAGGATGTAACTCATATGACAACCTGTTCATACCAGATTTGGGTTCTTATAGTGGTTTATAACACCTTAGTGTTCCCTTCCAGGAAATTTTCTTTCTTGCTGTATACTGCACACACCATGACAGAATAGTGATGGATGCACACTGACTTATCCTATGCACATTGATTTTTATCAAGAGAGGAGAATGGGTGAGGACAGGGCTCGTCTTCCCCGAATCTGCCAAGGGTCTTTAAGCAATATTATCTGCCTGAATTACTATCAAAGCATCTATGATTCTATTAAGGGGAGCCATACTTTGCAGTCCCCAACACTGCCATTTGGGAGTGATGGTATTGCCATATCTGATCAAATGTCAGTGTAGAGTCATTCATCATGGTGACACCAGACAGGTCTGGGGTTCTCCCAGGCTTTATCTGACCTAGAATTTCTTTGGGGCATTATCTCTTGATCCAGAATAAAGAAGGCAGATTGGCAAGTAGGGTAAGGACTTTCTGTTTGCTTTTCACTGAGTACCCTGTGATGATCTGTCTACCTTCCTCTTAATGTCTTTTTATATTGATTTTGTATCCTTGGTTCTCTTTCAGCAGGAAAACAATTGAAGCCATTATTATTCCTTGCCAATAGTTTTGTCTTCCTTCTTTTGATTTTCACAAGTAATCTTAAAAAGGGCACCAATTATTATATAGTATATGTATAAATTTATGTAGGTAGATATATAGTATATATCTACATATATACACAGTATATGCCATATATATATATATATATATATATAGTGGGTGGTGTATGTGCACATGTATACATAATCAAGAAGGCCACAGATCAGGCTTCCTACTTTATCACACTCCACTTCATTCCCTTGAGACATGGATCCTCTTGTGTCCATGTTTGTCCCCCCCCCCAAAAAAATGACTAGAGTTACAGTTTATGGTCATGCTCAGCTTAGCAAAGGTGTTCTTCTCTTTTTATCATGTGACTTATATTATCCCCTTTTGCAGAAAAAGAATCCTTTTACATGGGTATGGTGGCGCATGCCTTTAATCCTAGAACTCAGGAAGCAGAGGCAGGTGGATCTTTGTGAGTTCAAGGCCAGCCAGCCTAGTCTACAGAGTGAGTTCCAGGATAGCTGGGGCTAACAGAGAGACACTGTCTTGAAAAGATCTAAAAAAAAAAAAAGAAAGAAAAAGAATCCTTTTACAAACTTATGTACAGAAATTTTTGCTCCTTACATCATTTTTACTTCAGGTAGAAAAAGGTCTACCCAGTACCAGAACATGCTTGGTCCACTGGGAAAGTGAGTCTGATGGCACATTATTATCTATAACCAAAGCAGATATTCCATGAGGTTATGCCATCTTTTTTCCTAGACATGATAGTTAGATAGATAGATAGATAGATAGATAGATAGATAGATAGATAGATAGATAGATAGGTGATAGATAGATAGATAGATAGATAGATAGATAGATAGATAGATGATAGATGCTTTTCAATCACACCAATGTCTTTCTTTAAGAACATGTGTAAGAGTGGACATTTTGGTCATAGATAGGGAAAGTTTCAGAGAAAGTAAAATTTGTGAGTATGGTTTTACACACCTTTCCATTTATGAAACATACTGTGAATAGGTTCAACAAACTCACACTAGAAAAATAGTCCTGTCCTCTTTAGAAAGCAACTGCTTTAAATTGGATAGTTTTTACTCATTTTGCTATATTTTGAAAATTGTCTTAGGAAACCTAAATATGCATGTCAGGGTTGAATACACTTTTCACTTTAAAATACAAACTCTTTCTGTGCTGAATGAATTTGTTATGGTAAAGTATTTGAAAATAAATCCTCAGAATAATTTGAGGTGAGGAAAAATGCTGTTTTAAAATAAACCAACCTGAAAGCTTTGAATCTTGAAAACTGTCATATTTTGAAAGAAAAAAGAATTAACAAGTGTTCATAGTATAATGAGTATATGATTGGCTTGTAACATGCAATCATGTTTTAAAGTAAATTAAATTTCAAATTTAAATAATTCAAATGTAATGTGACCTCGATCATTTTTCAAAATTAATTGATACTTTTTGTAGTTAATATTGATGCTTTTCTTTCGTTACCTCCTGATTTGGTCCATGCCTTGGCAACTGTCTCTGTAGATAAGTGATTCCCAGAAATAGTGAACGTTTCATTCCCAGGTTAACTTTCTCATCGTTTCATACTGCTTATGCTATAGTGTTTCAGTCCGAATGCATCATTTCTCGAAAGAAGGTCCTGCTGTTCGGATAAGAAGTTCTCTTTCCCGAGATTTGTAGAGTGAGTGTGTGTGTGTGTGTGTGTGTGTGTGTGTGTGTGTGTGTTAGGGAGGAGGAAAAGCCAGAATGCCAAACTGTGCTGAGTATTCGTTAGTGTGGAGCTCTATCCAAAGAGGGCTTGTAACACAGTGTACAGTCTTGTAGCCCAGCTGTGTGGAGCATTGATTGCTTCTGCCTAGAGCAGGGATACTGTCAAGTTGCTCTGTGAGTTGAGTCATCTATTGACAAAGAGCTACCAGCCCGCAGATAATGCTGTGCGGAGCTGCTCTCTCTGCTCCCACTGCTCCCACGATGCACTGCTTATAGCAGCTGTCAAAGATACTAAGGCATCCACAGGGAAAAAAGACTTTTACAACTGCCTGGAAGAAAGGGGTGTGAGGGAGGGAGCCTTTCTATCAGAGCTGACCAGAGGAAAGAGTAGGCATCAGTGCAGTATGAATGCATACCTCACCAAGCAACACAGCTGCAGCCGGGGGTCTGATGGGATGGATGCTGGCAGGAGCGTCCCCACCCTCACCAGGGATGCCCACTGCGCCTGTGGCTGGCAGAGGCACCCTCAGGGTCTCGGGTACAGTTCTCAGACCATGCCCTCCTCGGGACCTGGGGGCCCAGCTTCGAACAGGACTAAGCTGGTCACCTTGTGGGACAGTGTGCGGAAAAGCCCCCACAAGACGAGCACCAAGGGCAAAGGGAATTGTGGGGAGCGTTGCGCCTGCTCTCATGGTTGGTTCAGCCCGGCACAGGCACAGGTGAGCTTTTTTTCCTTGTGACTTTCCCTTCTATGTCTTAAGAAAGTTGTGTTTAAGGTCAGGATGGAAACTTTGCTGAGCCCTACTCTCTGGCTGGATTCACTATTTTTAAAAAGATGTGAAGCCAAAAAAAAAAAAAAATCCCCTGCCCTTTTCACACGTGTTTGTGGCTTTACACCTCTGGGTGGCCCGTGGAATTCTAGGGATGATGTGTAGTTGGTGTCAGGGCATTTCCCCAAGTTCCGGTTCCCTAGTCCTCAGATGATGTTAAGATTCTGTATCCTAGTCTTCAGCAGCACTTTTACTTCTGATTGTAGTTAACTTTTCTGGTCTGTCCAGACTGCTTAAAAAATATTTTTTAAGGAACATAAAGAAAATGGGTTTTTTTATCAGACACTTCCCATTAAAGTAAAGATAAAAGAACAGTTTGCTTTCTCAGCTAAGGGGAGAAAAGTGACTTGATTTATACTACTCTGATTTTACTGTTATAATACTGGGTTCCTTTTCACTTCTGGAGAAGAAAACTTGTTTATACTACATAGTAAATTTTACAAATGAAGGGACTAATTGGGAGCAAGATAGAGGATGATAATAATTATGATAAATGTGAAACTTATTTATTCATAAGAAATAATAAGGTCATTTATATTAAACTCTATAACTCTGTCTCATACACTAGGTCCCTGAAGGTGTGCATATTTATTTAATTTTATTCTTAATCATTTTTTGTCCTCAAAATACTAGCATTTTCTCAGGAATAAAAGAATTTGTTTTTGTTTACCTGCTTCCATTCAAGGTTGAGGACTTCCTGAAAAAAATGCTACAAATATAAATAAAATGCACCTGTAGTCATTGTCATAAACATTGCATAGTGATTGTTTTAAAATATATGCATCAAAAAGAAAAAGGGCTGTGTTTGCAGGGAAAATACCAATTTCAATATTTTTAGTATAATTAAGAAGTGGATATTGATCACAAATAAAATGTTACAATCTGAGAGGTGTAAAGAAAACTTTAATTTTAATAATAGTTTTTTTGTAAGTACTTCCAAGAATGTCATATGTCATTAATTTCAGTAGTATGGTTACAAATACATAGCCAACTCTATGGCTTTTGATTCATTGGCATGAAATTAGAAGCTTTACTTAGGAAAGAGCATCTCAGCATCTTGGTTTATAAATTATTTCAACTCTAAAAGGAAAACGACATTTGGAAATATCAAATATATTTAAGTTAACATGAATTCCAAGCAGAATAATCAGTTTTGAAAATTATGATGATTCCATGTGCTCTGTGTGTGTAGATTGCATGAAATTCTCCTATGAAAGCAAAACTTAATAATATCAAGCTTATGTTTTGTGTATGAGAAACAGAACTTGTTTTATTATTCTGATCTTTTTTTATCCAAGAGGTAATACACTTTTAATTTCACAAATGATAATTTCACAAACAAAAACCTTAATTACTATATTGTGATAACAGCATTCCAAAAATTTTAATATATGTTCCAACCAAGGGAGAGTTATTTCTGTCTTCATTTTTAGCAAACTCAGCCTCCTGTTTGTCTGAAATTTATAGCCAGTTAATGCTGTAAAGGATTGAAATGGACTCCCTACACTGATAATTGGGGATTCAGTGACATATGAGAGGGCAGTAAATTGAAGCAGCTCTGACATCCTAACTCTTTAGCATATTTGTTTCTGTACATTTTCTTGTCATTAACATGTACTTTATTATTGACTAGAAAAAATAGTAAGCCTCAAATATTGGAACTATTATCCCATATCTTTGAGGCATCTTAGTGTTATGACATGCTTTCCTCACTGAAACTTTCCTTTCCACCTTTTCATAGCTCTTACTCTTTTCTGAGCCCATCCACATATATTGAATACTTTTAACTCCTTATGCATGTATGTGTATAGCTTTAAATATATTCAAACACCTCTATAAAACTTAACTTCTTGCATGCACTAACATATTTTCATGTATATATAAGGATATACATGCATATACCTATATGGAAATTAAAGTTCTGTATTATTTTTAGTTTATCACTATAAAAATAATAGTTTGGTTTGCAAATAATGCTTCATTCTCTTCATATTGAGTTCCTGCGTATGAAGGATTTTCCTTTAATAGTGTATGCTGAAAGATACTATAAATATATTTATATATCTTGATTCATTTATTTATATACTTGTAGGACTTATCTAATATTTTATCTATACAGGGATGTTTAAGCACTTACTGCATATGTACTGTCACAGAAACAAGAGTGTGTATCTATGTGTATGCAAATGTCCATTAAATCTAAATCTTTTTTGAGAGTTTTCTAATAATATTGCTTAACTTTTAATTTCACAGATAGGCTATGACATTTAAAAACACTAAGAATAGATAGTAGTGACAGCCGACATTATAATACTCAGTAAACAAAAAGTGAAAGGATAGTGCATGTTTTAGCTAGGTTCCCAGGAACCAAACTGGGGACATGCCTAAAAGGGTCTGTAATGTCTAGGAGCTGGGATCTTGCTCTCAGAGGCATTTGCTGTAATGCATGGAAATCAACAGTGTGATTTCTGACTGCTGTAATGGAGGGCTAGGGTAAAGATTTGACTTCTTCCCAAGGTTCTTTGCCAAGTTCCCATTATTTAGGGTGCTGAGTACTAACAAGACTCTGTCATTATGTTGTTCCTTAGTTGGTCTGAAAAATAGCTGCCTCTTCTTAAATAAGTTTTCATTCCATTTGAATCCATAGAGCTAATATAACCATAATAATGGATAAGAAAACAGAAAGTTGTAGTACCCAGAATGACTTCTATAATGCTCTTCTACAATGGAAATGTAGGCCTTGGGAAGAAGCATGCCCAGCATTGCTTATGTGGCATTTCTTCTTACTGTAGGCTGAGATAGGGAGATAATATGTAATCATGCAACCTTGGACATCAGAATCCTATGAACTTGTTCTTCAGTCTTTCACTATTCATTGGTTACTCAACTATTATATACTGAGTATCTACAATAAACCACTTTGTCAGATCTGTGGATATAGGAAACAATATAGAGTTCATGCCTAAGGCTGTAGAGTATATAGCCTATAATAATATAAAGCATTTGGCAAATATATGTTGATCTGAAAGTTCCAATGTGTGTGGCAATTAGCATAGTAAGTGTACATTTAGGATACAGATGGTCTTTAGACACATAAGAGGGAAAGATACTTTGAGAAAAATATATTGCATTTCTTTATACCTAGTTTTTCTATTTTGTCAAATGATAATTTAAGATAGTATATATTGCCTTGTGTTGTGGTGAGGGATAGTTACCAGCATGCATGCAAAGCACTTATGTTTTCATATGAGTGAAAATAACTCCACAATCATTGCAGCTATTCTGTTTTTTAAATTTTTATTTATTTATTATGTGTATGAATGTACTTTCTGCATGCAGGTCTGTGCACCCGTGTTGTGCAATGCTGTGGAGGTCAGAAGAGGGTGTTGGGTTCCCCCGGAACTGGAGTCAAAGACGGTTCTCAGCTGCCATGTGGGTGCTGGGGGTCGAACCTGGATCCTCTGCAAGAGCAGTCAGTGCTCCTAACAGCTAGGCCATCTCTCCAGCCCAGCATTGCAGCTATTCTTAACCTATTCTTCATTTCATTTTTTCTTGGCTGGGTAGGAAAAGAACAGATATAAATCAGTGAGAACTTAACTAGAAGTGACTTTACTTGTACTTGGATTAAATCTTGAAAAATGGAATGTGTAAGTTGATAAAAAAACAACTAAACTTTAAAAATGAATGAAACGTTTGATTAATATTTTCATACATTCATAAAATGCATTCTCATCACTCTTACCCCACACCTCTCAACCATCCCTCCTCCCTACAAATCCTTTTCATGTCTTTTCATTTTTGTTTTGTGATGCACTAAGCTTAATCATTGTTGACTGGGTGAGTGTGGGTTTAGAGCTCTTAATGGGAGCTTGCTGGGCTCAGCAGTGGGCACATAACTGAAGAGAGCGATTCTCCCTTCCCTAAATCTTTTAGTAGCCAAGAGTTCAACAAAGTAATGGGGCCCTAGGAAGTCCTCCCAATCCTCAGTTGTTGATAGCCAGCCATTGCAGAGCCAGTGTAGATCGCCAAAACATTGAGGAATATACACAGAAAAAAATGACAGGCCATCCTGGTGTCCATGCTGTGTTACACATGGGTCTGTCCACCCAGAGCCCTAGGCCCTGCAGAGCATGGGGAAGGCAGGGCCTGGGACTCATCACCACCTGGTAGGCCTGAATGATGACTCTTCAGTTCCTGCTCTGCCGATCCCTGTGTGTTGGGCTTCTGGCTCAGTGAATACTTCTGGACCCCAGTTTCTTGAATATTACTCGTTTTCCTTGATAAGCTGAATAGTCACTGTTAGTACCAATACTCGTTCACCTTATTGACTGATATCCATAAATTAATGATGACTCTTTAGAAAGAATTTATGTTTTTGTGAATTTATAGTTGCTGTGTGAACTCATTTGGTTAACCACTTTAAGTCTCACATTTTTCTTCTGTAAAACTTTGGGTAAGAAATTCATGTTGCAGAAAAATAAAATAATAAATGAAAATAGTTTATAAAAAGACCCCAGCATGTTACTGGGAGCATAATTTTTCAGCCCATGGTGTTTATTACTAGCAGTGATATACAACCTATGTTTTCTAATGTGAAGAACTTATTATCCACCTGCATTGTGCTCTTTCATTAGGATTTTTATGGCTACCTTTTAATGATGAAGGTTAAGCTAGGCAATTGTCCAGAAACTTTTGGCTTAGTACCATACCACATGATGCTGATACTGGGGTGACATTTTGTCCTTCAGGGTTTATATAAATTTACAACTGTGTGCACACACAACACACAGAGATGCAGGGGGCTAAAAGTGGATTATATTGATAAACTACCATTCCCATAAGCTTACATTTAGAATTTCGGGAGAGTTAGAAGATTTGCCAGCACTCTCCTGTGAAAACAATTGCATTTGAAGTGTTTTGCCAAGCTCTGTAAATCTCTCTTAAGAGTCCTTTGCAGCAACTAAAGAGGATGAGCAGTTTGCAGCAACATTGCCCCTCAGCAGGACTGCCCTATGCTGAAATCTTAGATTGAGCTTAGGCACAGTCAGAAATATCTGGCATTTTCTTGTAGTTCATTGGCTTCTTTGATTCCTTTCAGAATGAAAGCTCCTTCCCTTCTGAAAGGGAATTTTAGTTTCTGGGAAACACCAGCCACTCTGGGTAAGGGAAACACAAGTCACAGAAGAATTAAAGTTCTGAGCATTCCTGTGGTATGCCTGAAGCCACTTAACACTCCTGGTACCCACATTACTGGATGCTGACATCAGCAGCACATTCATTATAGGACAGAACAAGAAGCAAGCACAAAGGGAAGGAAGGAACAAAGGGGACTTGGTGTTTACGGAGTAACTGATGGGCAAGGCACTGCACTGGGGGTACTCAGCTGTCCTTTAACACTGTCACAGTCCTACTGTATCCCCCATATTACAGTTGTGGAAACTGAGTCAAAGAATAACTTGTTCACATTCACATTAGTGAAAAGGGTGAAACTAACTTTCAACTAGTTTATTTGGCTCACATATTCTTTCTACCTCATGGTATAATGAGACCCTGGAAAGGAGAATGCAACTATCCACCATCACCACACTTACTGTACAGACCTCTATGATTGTCTAACAAGAATCTATTTAAATGATTGTAGTATTATACATGGTTAGGACTGATGTCCCATTGTAGAAGCCTAGATTTCCTCCTCTTCTAATGTCATTTTCTAGTCTTGGGAATCTCAAGAGGGGTCCTTTAAGATGCTTTCCTCATTTATCAGGGTTAAGAGCTGTGTTAAATTCAAGCACTAGATGCAATGAAGCCCTAATTCCACACTGAGATATTTATCCTGGCCCCATGATCTGTGTTATTTTCAAATTGTGTTTGAGCTTATAATGTGTGCAGTAAGGAATTTGAAACAACTGGTTAAAATAAAAAAAAAAAATAAAGTACATGGAAACACTATCTTTAGCCCCAGAGTAATATCTCATATTTCTCAGTGTTGGTGAATCTCACACAATTGTTCTATCCACATATGCATGAAAGCAAATAGAGAAGCACATGCCAAGAGTCAAATCCTTGATACCACCATGGTCAACTTTACTCTTTCTCTTATTGCTTGATTTGTTAGTATTACTCATCTGGTTGTAGAGTCTCTTACTATGCCCCATTCTTTTTATTTTCACAAAAGCCTCTGGATATTTCATGATGTCAGAACTGGATGGGAAGTTAGTGGTAATCTCTCTAATACAGTTTCTAAAGGATAAATTGAAGCCTAGAAAAGTTGAGAGACTTTCTCAAGGTCATTCAGTTTGTGACAGATTTGGCAGAGGTTTATCAACCCAGACTTGAATTATGTTTTTACTGTTCCAAGATGCTCTCCTTCTCTTAGCCTTATGTTCTCATCTGCATAAAGATTACTGCCAGAAGGGTTATTAAGTACACAAGTTATTGGGAGTTGAACAAGGTTTTTATTTTAATATGAAAACCTTATTTAAAAATATTTATTTATATCTATATGTAGAGAAAGATAGATATTTATTATGTGTGTGAGTGTTATGCCTGCATGTGTATAAATGCACCAAGGCATGCAATGCCCACAGAGGACAGAAGAAGCCTCAGATCCCCCTAGAACTGGAGTTACAGACAGTTGTCAGCCACCAGGTGGGTGCTAGGATTTGAACCAGGTCTTCTGCAAGAACATCTAGTACTCTTAACCACTGAGCCATCTTTCCAGCCCCCCAAACCTGATTTTTATTCAAAATTAAGACCAGCATCCCTCAAGGACAGAAAAACCATTAGAAAAACATTTTTAAAGTTTAGTGATTTTTTATAGCATCTTACAGTGTAGCCCAGACTGGCCTAAAATTCATGACAATCTACCTGTCTTTTGAGTGCTGAGATTACAGGCATCCTAGTTAAGAAGCATTTCATGCCAGGCATGGTAGCACATGCTTTTAATACCAGTATTCAGGAGGCAGAGGTAGAGGCAGGTGGCTCTCTGTGAGTGAGTTCAGGCCAGCTGTGACTGCAGGGAAAACCTGTCTCAAAAACACCAAAAAAAATAAATAAATAAATAAAAAGCATTTTATAGAAGCAAGAAGGTGCTTATGTGTTGAGAATGATTGGGAAATGACACTGGCCTTTTGGAGCTATTGGCTGAAATAGAGTGTGCAACAGATTCCACCACTTAGAATTTTGAACCTCTCAGTGGATATTTGAAAATATCCAAAAATTATAATTGAAACCTAAAATTAACAGTTTTATAAATGAAAGCAAAACATTTCTGACAAAGTTTATTAATCATTGGCTTTTCTATGAATATAATTCCTGTATGTGCAAGGGATCCTTGTACTTCATCTTGTTCTGTTTATCAAGCCTCACTCCCCATTTTGAAAGATTCCATCTTAATGGTGAAATCACTCCAGGCATTAATGTCCCTGAAACACCTCTGCAGAGTTGGCCTGTGTTTGTATATTTCATCAGCAAATATGTAACTGAGCATTCTCGAGGCTTCTTTTAGTAGCTCTAGAGCCACCTTTTATTTATATCTTCTTTTACTTTTTATTTATAACAAATTATAAGTAAATATATTGGGATGCCCAGAGTGTTCTTTCAGTAGGTATGTATACTGTGAAATAGTTGGGGCAAGTTAATTAATGTATCCATATCTCAAAGACTTATTGTTTCTTTGTGATAAGAACATTTAAAAGCCATACTTCTAGTTATTTTGAAATACACAACACACTGTCATTAACTATAGTCACAAATCCAAAGGAAATATGACCCAAGGATCTAGACTTATTAAATATTTCAAATTAATAGAAACATCTAGTTCAGGATGTCATCAAATTTCATTAATAAAATTGTTTTACAATATTTCATTTTATTATCATACCACATAGTCATTATTTTGAATATTACCTTGATACTGTTTCAGATGTTAGCTGCACTGAACTGTCCTACACCCCCTGAGCTGCTTTATTTTATTTACTTACTTTTATATCTATATCTGTATGTATCTATGTGTATGTGCATGTAGGTGCTGGTGGAGGCCAGGAAAGGGTGTTGGATTGCCTGAAGCTAGAGTTACAGGCAGTTGTGAGCCACATGACATGGGTGCTGGGAGCCAATTTTAGGATTTCTGGAGAAGCAGCAAGTTCTCTTAATTGCTAAACCATCTCTTCAACCCCTGGATTTGTTTTAAATTGATTTATCGGTTCTAATTTTTTATCACAGAACTGAATTCTGAAGTACTAGAAATCAAAGATATCACTTTTACAGCAGAGAGAATTATAGGCATGGATAGATGTTAGACTGATAAATATCATATATATTTATCATATCATATATATGTTAGCTAGCTAGCTATATGCCTTTCTCTCGGGCTTTTATTTATTTTTACTTAATTTAAGTAGCATATAAAATCATAACATCTGTACATTATATGGGTATCATGTGATATAATAGTACATGTGTACAGTGTATATATCTCAAGGTAAGCTCAGGTAGGTATGTATCTCCTCTAACATATGCTTAATATAAAACAGTTTTAAATTCTTAGCATTAGGCTTAAAAATAAGTTCTAGTTTATTTGCAAGACTATAGCATTCTTATTTTCTCTACCATTTTCCCTGTTAGAAAATCTATACCTCAACTTATTTCCTATAAAAGTGGTCTTGGGGCTGGAGAGATGGACTAGCGGTTAAGAGCGCCGACCACTCTTACAGAAGACCCGGGTTCGATCCCCAGCACCCACATGGCGGCCGAGAACTGTCTGTAACTCCAATTCCAGGAGAACTCCAGTTCCAGGGGAATCCGACAACCTCTTCTGACCTCCGCGGCATTGCACGACACGGGTGCACAAACTTGCATGCAGGCAGTACATTCATACACATAAAGAAATAAATAAAATTAATAAAAAAAATTTAAAAGTGGTCTTATACTACTTGTTCTAATTTTATTTTTTTCTTAGCCAACCACTTTCCTCAGACTTCCTGGGGAGGATTCCCCTGGAACTGGAGTTCTCCTGGAATTGGAGTTTCAGATGGTTATTGGCCACCATATGGGTGCTGGGGATCGAACCCGAGTCCTCTGTAAGAGCGTTCGGCGCTCTTAACTGCTAGGCCACCTCTCCAGCCCCTTGTTCTAATTCTTAATCTAGAATCCTTTACATGTCTGTGCTTACATTTTTATGTGATTTTTATAAGAAATGGTATCATTTTATACCACTTAAATCTGAGATAAGTCACTATCAGAACATTTAAGCATGTGACTATTTCATTACAATGTCTAACATAATTCAGTTTTCATACTGTTATACTGAAAACGCATTATTTTAAAATGTAGTTTCTTTGGATTTCACTTTTTTACTTTAATTAAGGCACTATATAAAAATATGTGTAGGCAGTCGAATTATCTTTAAATGTCATTTCACATGGAGAAAGGAAGGTATTATATTTATTATATAATGCAAAGACTGGCATCCCTAAGAACTGCACCACTACTTCCAGCCTATTCACTCTTTTTGTGTTGAGAATTTTCTGTATGCTTTAATGGTAGATAAAAGATGTAAATTATATGAAAGTCCACTGTATGATCTATAATTAAATTTTAGTCAATCACAGACAAACTAATTTGTTTACATACTCCATGCAGGTGCTTTGTTGATATAACACCAGTGTTGAATAGTCACAATATAGACTCAGAAGCCTCAAAAAATTACAATATTTTGTCAGACATGGTGGTACATACCTTTAATCTCAGTACTTAATCCCAGCAGAGACAGGCAGACCTCTGTGAGTTCAAGGCCTGCCTGGTTTACGTAGTGATTTCCAGACCAGCTGGGGGTACAGGGAGACCTTGTCTCAAAAAAAATAAAAAAGCCTAAAGTATTTATTATCTAACCCATCACAAAAAAATGCATACCGACTTCTGCTTAGAACGTCAGGTTTCCATTTTCTGCTGATGGACAGTTCCTTTCTGCCTAATAAACTCTATCCATTTTTAAACATATGGTTCAAGCCTACCTTCCCTTTTAAAACTTGTAGCTCTCACAACTTAGCGCGGCATCATGCATGATTAGGGTATTGCTTTGCATTGTGGTTAGTTCTTTCTCTACTTAGAAGCTGACTTTGATCAGTCACTTTGCTTTTTTATTCTTCCTATAGTATTTTATACTGGATACAGATATATATATTATATATATAATATATATATAATATATATATATAATCTATAACCATGTTGTCTATATGTAGATAAACAGCACTTACAATCTATGCAGTTTATCTGTTGCTTCATGTCATTGTTTTAAATAAATCTTCATAACTCTCAGCCCACCAATCCTGTGTTTATTTAAGCCTGTTTTCCTAGTGCCCAGAATATTATCACAACAAAAATGAAAAATAAAATCCTTCACACATATTTACCATTTTTTTCATTTATTTATATATTTTGTTTCAGCTTGATCTAGATTCTTTTTTTGTTCTGTTGTACTTTTAAAATATTAGAATTACTATTCAGAAATTAGGATTAGCATTTCAGGTGGGTTATACTGTTTCAGTGAAGAAAAGTAGGCTACTGTACTTTGAGAGAATAGTCAGAAAAAAACTGATTTTTACAGTTTTTTGTTTACCTTATGAGTCAGTTATCATCTGGAAGGTTGAGAGAATATAACAAAATATTATTTAATAATTAGTTTCTGTACACTCCATTGTAGAGTCTCCAAAAACTTTTTTTCATTATCATTGTAGTTAAATTTAAATGCTCAGAGTATAGCAGTTAGCATCACCATATTTTGCACTTTATCCTATCTGTGCCTGCTCTATTATGATCAAAATTGACCATTACAGTAATATATATATATAGATATATTATATATATCTATATATAATATAAATAGAAATAGTTGCTTGTCCATCACCTTATTTATTCATCAGCGCAATTTGTGTCCCTTCTCTAAAAGTTCCTACTGTATGATTGCTCTGTCATTGTTCTTTTTCTGGTTCATTTTATTAACACTCAAATTATTGATTTAACTGAAATGCAAATCTATGTGCTGTTTTCCATTTTTATTTTATTTTCAAGTACAAAAACAAAACTAAGTGACTGTTTTTGGTTTCAACATAAACATTTTAGTACTATAAAATAATGTACAATTCAGTTTTAGAGAAATATTAAACATGATTTGAACATATGAATCAAGACATACTCAAAAATGAAAATTATAATTCATAATTCAAAACTAGAGCCGATCACTGTTAACACAATGGCGCCTTCATAGTCGTTTGCGCACGCACGCACGCTCATGTGTTTTGTGTGTGTGTGTGTGTGTGTGTGAATCACGAAACAGAGTATCACTAGTGAAGATTTCCTCCCACCTTGTGTGTTCTGTTCTTGACTTCTTTGCTATTTTTTCTTTACAGAAGCTTTTATGTAGATGCTATTTTGGGATGTAAGTAACATAAAATATTTAAACGGGAACACCAACAAACACAAAATGAGCAGAGGTCTCTTATTCATAGTCTTCTTTTAACTATTTTTTGAGAGCAGGTATCGTCCTATTGTAAGCTGGAGCTTCAATGTGCTTCAGCTAGGCTAAGCAGGGATCTCAGGGATCCACCTGTTCAACCGTCCCCCCATGCTGGGGGTTATAGGAGGAACGCTGGCCACCCCTAACTTTTTCTCATGAATGCTGGTCATTCTAAACTCGGGTCCTTATGTTGTGTTGAAACACACATACCACAGAGCCATCTCATCCAGGTACCTTGGTGTTCTTTTAATCATCTACATAAGTTTCTCAGAAGAGAATAATGTACTGTTTTTATTTCTACTCGCAAGATTTAGCTAAAATAAACATAGTTTATCTGTTAAGTAATCATTATAACAATTATGTCTTTTATTTTTTGTGCTTTTTTTTTTTTTTTTTTTTTTGGATTTTTGAGACGGGTCTCTATCCCTTCCAGTGCCCCTGGAACTCCATAGTAGACCCATTTGTCTTGAGTTCCCAGAGCTTTCCATCCTCTCCGCCTAGTGCTGGAGATTAAAGTCATGTGCTTTAGATTACAAAGTATATATGTGTGAAACATTTTCTTTTTAGTTTCCAGTTCATGTAATTATATGGTTACCAATTTTATTAGACTGCCCATCAATTGTTTCTTACCAATGAACATCCATAATTGTTTAGTATTTGAGTTATGATTGACGAGGTTGTGTTTTAAAAAAACTTTCTCTGGAAATATGACTTGGGGCTGGGGAGGTGGCCTGAGAGTTAGAGCACTGACGCCTTGCGAAGAGCGGACCAGGGTTTCGCATCTCTTTCTCACTTAAGCACCCCAGTGCGGCGCAGCCACTTTGAGTCAACCGTTCCTTAACTCCAGTCCATGGGAATCAACACCCTTTTCTGACCTCTGTCAGGCATTGCATAGCACTACGGGTGCACAGACCTACAGCAGACAGCTCATTCATACAACCAAAAAGTTAAAATTAAAAATATTAAAAACAAGAAAATACCTAGAAGTAAGATCGCGTTATATACATAAACCTGTTGAGCACATTTCTCAATAAGCGTCTTTGCCTTTTATAAATGTAAATGCATACCTGTAAGTTTTTTTAGGCCTAGTGAATATTTGCACCAGTCTACCAGTTAATATGTGTTTAACAATTAATTACTTAACTATTCCCACATACAAAATGCTTCTACTAATCAACTGGAAAACTAAGGAGAGACTTATTTCTGGTCCACGGGAGCTTAGAGTTAATTGCCAAACTCTTACAATATTATAACCATGCCATTGTGGGAGTATCAACGAACACAATCTTTCCTCCCTGATACTTTTGGATTGTTTAACCTTTGTATAATTCTGGTATAGATTCTGGGTAGATAAAAAAGAACTCCAGTTCCAGAGGAATCTGACACCCCTCTTCGCAGCCCTCCCCGCGGCATTGGCACGCACAAGGGTGCACAACACCATTTGCATGGAAGGCACATTAATTCTACAAATACAGAAAATAAATAAAAATTTAAAAAATGTTACACCTTTAAAAATTAAAAAAACTAAAATAACAATTGATTTTATTAAAAAAGACGTATCCCGGATGGAGACGATGGCCTAGTGTGGTTAACGAGCGCAGCTGTCTCTTGCAAGAAGGACCAGGGTTTTGATCTCAAGCACCCGCGTTGGCAGTCTGGGACCGTACTTTTTAATTCAAATAGGTTCCCAGAGAAGTCGCAACACCCTCTTCTGACCTCCGCAACACAATTGCACGACGAGGGTGCCGACAACATACCAATGGCGATAGACATTCATACGCAATACAAACAAATAAAAAAAAAAAAAAAAAGAGTTCCCACAACTGGGGGTTTGAAGACCGCACAGGAGAATTGTACGTCTTGAACCATGGTCCCAGTCCAACGGTCGTTTGAACAAAACACTCCTGCGGCGCCTACTAAACCTCTACCCTCAGAGGCTTACTGGAGCATGCGTGGTAAATGGCAGTGTAGAGGAAAAATAATGCCATCCGCAGAATGTGGGAGCTCTCTTGCCGGGAGTCAGGTGCAGCGCCCTAGGTCGCTGTACGGTGGAAGGGGAGCACAGTGCCTCACCTAGCGGACACTGTGGGGAAACTGACCTCAGGCAGGAGGGTCATGTTATTGGTTACTTCCAAACCCAACTGAAGATCTATGGTACTTTTCAAACCTCAGGGTCTTTAGTCTGGGACACGATGCCTTTGACCATGCTTTTTTTCCACCTGCCAACAAAGGATCCGGCCCTGCTGGACAGGAATTTCAGGCTGATGGGCTTTGCGATTGCCCATCTTCAGCCCTATGCCCACTACAATTCACTTCACCCCACACAGCTATCCGTTTCGGTTGGTGTCTGAAGGACCGCGCTCCGACCACATGGTCACTCAAATGAAATTCAGGCTGCTTCAGCCTGTATTCATATAAAATATTGGATCCAGGAATTCTGTGTACTTATGGTAGTGGAAAATTTTGATTTATGACTGCTGGTTGCTTTATTTATTTATTTATTTATTTTATTTATTTATTTATTTTATTTGTCTTTGAGGACGGTCTCCTTGTCTAGCTTCCGGCTGTCCGGAAACTCACTTCTGGTAGGACCGGCTGCCTTGAAATCACAAGGATCCACCTGCCTCTGCCTCCCCAAGTGCTACGCGATTAAAGGCGTATGCCACCCCGCCCGGCTACGCTTAGCTTTATAAGCAACAAAAAATGACGTCAGCTCCCAGAGCCAATCACAAACCCCTAGTTCCGTGCCACTGCACACTGCTGCCCCACCCAGCATCATGCACCTGGGCCACATTGTTTGCTCCTTCCTGCGGTAGGGTCAGAGAAATCCCATGGCTCTCAGCCACATGGTGCCCTGAGGGGTGCTACCTGAGAACTAGCCCCCAATTCAAACTGAATCTTCCTACACACCGAACTGTCACCAATGAATCTTCCTTATTCAACAGAATGTGATGCACACAGAAGGCCACAACTGGCAAAGTTTTAAAGAATAGAGATTGCAGAGTCCTCCTGGGGAGGATTCTCCTCTCTTATCGAATAACCTCCACCCACCCAGAGCTCAGGGACCATTATGGAAGAGGGGACAGAAAGATTGTAAGAGCCAGGGATAGTTCATAAACACAGGGAACCAGAGGCCTTTAGGCCCCTGGAAGCTTACACATGTGAACTTGTGGCATTGGTGGTATTGGGCACAGAACCCATGCCAACTCTAAAGTTAAACAAGGGTCCAGAGAGGAGGAGAGAATTGAGCACCAGGCTGGCCCTTGAATGAGAAATTAGGGAGACTGATTGTTACTGGGTGAGGGGGAGTATGCTTTACTTATGATCTGTTGATGGACTGACTAGGCTCCAGTGGCTGACCACTTAAGCACATCAGGGTACAAGTGCTTGACTGGATAGGACTTAACATATATGTGGAATACATGAGTTCTGATGGGAGGTTGGAAGGGAATTGATGGGAGAGGGGTCTAAACTTAGGAAAATATTTATGATACTTCTTAAAAGCTCAATAAAAAAAATTTGAAAAAAACCACATGCCATTACTTTATAATTTTATTTTATTTTTTAATTAGGAGAATAACTTTTTGTTGTTTTTGCAGGTAATTAAAGTACTCTTTCTGGTGTTTTCTACAATATCTCCTGCAACAGTAGTACTTGATTGGCAGTATAATTCATGCTTAGTTTATTGACTGAATGGATGAGAGAAAGTGTGGATGAATGGGTGGGCGAGTATGTATCTGTATGTATGTATGTATGTATGTATGTATGTATGTATGTAATGTATGAGGATGGATGGATGCATCGATGCATGGATGGATATACATATAGGATACTGGTTCCTGTTTAAAATCCCACTGAGAGAAATTTATGCTTATTCTAAACATAGGTGGGAAGGGAACAGTTACCTTTCTTCATGGGTGTTCTGGGCCTCTGTCTTTCCTGTCATTAAAACCCTTTTCTTGAGCCTGTCCTCTGCAGGGAAAAGAGCTGAACGTTCTTCTTTTTACCCCTGTGTAGGTGAACAAGCTTGAATTGAGTGACAGATGAAAAGGTAATTAGTATAATAAGAGAGGCAGACAGGCCATTTCCCTGTGCATAGGGAGTTTGCTGAGAAATGAAATATTGACACTAAACTGACAGTTGGAAAACTTGAGGAAGACGCGTCGTTGCGATTGGGGGCGTTACAGAGCTACATGTTGTGAATATTTTTCTGTTCTTACTTCCGTCTTACTATTCTTAGTCTCCTACCCAGGTAAGAGATTGAATGTTAATATTTATATATACTAAGAGGATGGAGTATGTCTAAACTGCAAAAATGATCGGTCGCAAAATCAGTCATATTTTCATCTGTTTGGTAAAGCGCATATTGCATTTAGCATGAAGAAGAAAAGGGGGTCGCCTGTTTCCACAAAATCCACTATTCGTACATGCCCGTTGTCGTATTGAATCATTATCCTCATCTGATTACTGCTGCTATATGGTTCCGCTTCGCAAAAATACTCTCTAGCCCTTCTAAAGTAAAGAAAATCAACATATCTGCAGTTTGTAGACAATCTGGTTTCAAGGCCAGGGGAAATTAATGGAAAGATAACAGTTAAATGGATTGAGAAATAAAAGTAGATTGAGAATCAAGATTCTTTTCAATTTATGAAAACATGCTGTCTAGCCAGGCGTGGTGGTGCATGCCTTTAATTCTAGCACTCCGGCGGCGAGGCAGAGGCAGGTAGATCTTTGTGAGTTTGTTGAGTTCAAGGCCAGCCTGATGTACAGACTGAGCTCCGGGACAGCTGGGCTACAAGGAGCCCCTGTCTCAAAACGACCAAAAAAAAAAAAAAAGAAAACATGCTGTCTAATTGGGAGTTAATTTGTCTTCAATGATTCAGGCCTTTTCCATAATTAAAGAACGTAACAATTATAAGGGAATTGCATATGGATCACAGCCTCTCTGTGCCGCTCACTTCGGGCATGCAGTCTATCTTCTTGCTTGTCTCATCCTTCCCTCCCAGACCTGCAATCAAGTACGCTTTACAATAACCTTGGTTTAGCAAGTCAGAAATCATCTCCAGCTTTACCACCTTTCCACTCCCAGAAGTCTCATAAACTAATTGGTTATTAATTAACACAGACTTTTAATTTCAGAGCATCTCAGATATTCTCATTTCTACACTTCTACTCTCAGTGTCTTTTCAAAATAGCTCGTAACACTCAGATTCCTTTGATCCGTTGTAAATGTTTTGGTTACCAACACTGAGATATGTTTCCCCATTTAACACACAGATCTATTCATATCACTCACTGATGTCAATGATTTAACAACAAATTATTTCAGACAGTGCTTCCTTTTATGTGCAGTCTGATGTCTAGGGAAAGCAATATGTCTGGACATGCCTGTGCGTGGCCTTTGTTGGAATGATAATGGCAGGCAGTTGTTTCTCTTTGTTAAAGGATTTTTTTCAGAGTTCTTTACCTCCACTAGATTCAGAGTAACTGAGATATTACTTAAAAGTGTGTTGATAACGTCATTTTTATGGATAATTATTGATGAAGTTCTCCTACAAAGGAGGTTGCCAAATATTAGTGTAAATAATGAGAGTGCATAGTGAGAGTATATTCCTTAGCCCAACACTCAAAGTCATCTCCGGTTTGGCTTACACAGGCACTTCTAAACCTCCAGCCACTCCTACTGTGTTCTGACCACAGTCACTCACTCACTGTTCTCTGATTTCCTGAAGCCACTATGCAGCCTCCTTCTAATTCTTTCCTCTGTCTGTAACAACACTCTCTGTCCCTATGCTCGATTAAATCTTAGTCGCCATCCAAGCTTCATCTCTGACACTGTCTTTCTCTGTGATCCAAATGAAAGCTTTGCACATTGCATTGTGAGTACTTATGTGTCTGCTTCATCCACCACACTGCAAGATTTGTGAGAACACCCTGTTGCACTTATTTCTGTATCTTTAGTGCTAGGATAGGAGCTGACATTTGTAAATTATGGAAAGAATGATGTTTTTAAAAAATTGTGGGAAAAAATAAATAACCAATTGGTGGGGAGGGAATAATAATGTATTAGGTAAGGCAGACTACAGAAGAACTTTGTTACATAATATGGTGATTAGTATTAGAACTTAAGGTTGGTGCCTCTGAAAGGCATGTAATTGTTTTCTACCTCATTTTCTAAGGTGGCCAAGAAAATCCAATTTGAACTAGGTGGTAAACATTTATTACAATTTAAAGTTAGTAGACAAGTATTATTTCAGTGAATAAATCTAATGGACCAATGAATAGAAACCTTTTATTTATCTTTTTTCCTTAATTTTATTTCTTTCTGTCCTGTGTCTGACTGTACTGTCTGCCTGCACGTCTGTGCACCCGTGTCCTGCCCTGCCGCGGAGGTCAGAAGAGGGTTGGGTGTTGGATTCCCCTGGCCCTGGCGTTCTCCTGGGCCTTGGCGTTTCCGCTGGTTCTCCGCCCCCCTGTGGGTGCCGGGCTCGCCCCGGGTCCGTGCTCCGCGTTGTCCGTGCTCTGCCCCCCCGCTCGGCCCTCTCTCCCGCCCGGTGCCTAGCGCCATTTTTAATCCTCACAAACACTACTGTCCATTATTTCACAATAAAACATTTATTTATTTTTTGTCTTTAAAAAAACTCCTATCCTAGCACACATGAAAACTATTGCAGTACTTAGTATCTATTACTGTGCAGTCTGTGTAGTTTGGTATTTATATTTTTATATATGTATTTTAAATGAAGGCATTGTACGAGATATGATATATCTATATATCATTATATAGTATATATATATACACCACATACGGATGTGTGTGTGTGTATGTCCTACTAAAAGTCAAATAGGAAAACATCACATGGAGAATAGCTTAGGAAATGCTTCTTTGGATAGATGTTAAAGTATGGCAAGGAACTAATGGAAAAGAAACAATAGAGTTGACAATTGAGGATGCAGGTGAGAGAGAAGATTGGTGAGGAAATGTAGTTAATGCCACAAATAAGCGAGTGATGTATTAGAGACACTGGGATTGTGTAAATTTGATGTACTCTTGCAATATAGAAAGTGAAGTTTCTTGCGGCTGGCGAGATAGCCTGGGTTAATAGCACCGATTGCTCTTGCAGAGGACCCGGGTTCGGATCCTCTCACCCACCTGGTGGCTGAGAAACCGTCTGTAACTCCAACTTCCAGGAGAACTTACAGTTCCAGGGGAATCTGAGACCCTCTTCTGACCTCCATGGCATGCCCCACACGGTGCACCAACCTACATGCGACAGTACAATTCATTAAACATTTTAAATAAATAAAATAAATAATAAATTAAATAAAATAAATTTTTAAAAAAGAAGTGAATAAATTATTAATGATGTTGAACCTTATAAAAAAATTATTATTTATTTTTTTGTCTTTTTGAGACAGTTCTCCGTACCCAAGCTGTCCTGGAACTCACTCTATAGACCATGCTGGCCTTGACCTCACAAAGCTCCGCCTGCCCTGCCTCCCAAGTGCGAGGGAGTAAAGGTGTGCGCCCACCACTAGCTTTTATGTGTATGAGTATACGTTCTGCATGTAGGTTGCGTCCACCCAGTGGTGACCAAATGCTGCAAGAAGTCAGAGGAGAGGTCATCGGATTCCCTGGAACTGGAGTTAAAAGATGTTTCTTAGCCAACCTATGGGTGCTGGGAATCGAACCCAGGTCCTCTGCAAGAGCAGTCAGTGCTCTACACTCTGAGCCCCTCTCTCCAGCCCCCTATGTGGCTGAAAAATTTTTAAAAGATGTTTCTCAGAATCTTTAATTCCTCACTGGTAAAGTCTCTGTTCAGCTCTCTTTTTCCATCTTTTGAGTAGGTCATTGTTTTCTTTCTTTGTTTTTTTGAAACATTTATATATTCTGGATGTGGGAATGCTCTGTCAGATGTGCAGCTGGTTAAAGATTTCTCTCACTCTGTGGGTTTTCTCTTCACCTTCCTTGATTGTTTCTTTAAAAAAAAAAAAAGTTTTGAGTTTGATGAGGTCCCCATTTGTCAACTGTTAACATTATTTCCTGCCGCCAGTTGCTGCTTATTAGAAAGTCTTTTCCTAGGCCTATGCTTTGTAGGTTGCTGCCATTTTTTCTTCTATCACCCTCGGGTTTCAGGTTTCACGCTGAGATCTTAGGAAATGCAACTTAAAACACTCTCAGATATCTCTCACTCCTATAATGGGACTGGCTAAGATCAAGAAAAACAAAAGACATCCAAATGTCCTGGAGAGGTGCAGGAAGGGGAACACTCATCCACGCTGGTGGGACTGTAAACCTGTACAGTCATTATGGAAAGCAGTGTAGAGAACCCTAAAAGACTCAAAAATGAGACTACCACCTGACCCGGACCTACCCACTCCTGGGTATATACCCACAAGACTCATCTACCACAGATACGCTACATGCACAGCCATGTTTATTGCAGCCTCTCTTTACAATATCAAGGAGTTGGAACCAACCCCAAATGCCCCTCAACAAAAAAAAAAAAAAAAAAAAAAAAAAAAAAAAAAAGAAAGATGACATCATGCAACTTTGGAATGGAACCCGAACCCATTATGCTAAGTGAAGTAAACAGTCCCAGAAAACAGAAGGCGCATGGTTTCCTTCATTTGTGATGCTAACAACCAAATTCCCCCATTGAAAGACAAGTGAAAACAAAACATGATTGTTATATTTCTGTTATCTGAAAGCAACCATGCTTTTTTATATTGTGAATCTCTTAATGGACTCTCGAATCAACCCACCACTTATTTTTATTTTTAGACTCTGTAATTTCTGTATATGGGAGAAGGTACATTATTTCATATTTTAGACTAATATAAAATTAAGAGGAGGAAAAATGTGAATTCCTCAACATTAAAAAACGACTTGGAACCGATGCAGGGACATTTCGGCAGAATGCCGTATCTTGGGTGGGGGCAGGGAGAGGGGAATTTTTCTAAATTGAACTGAAAAAGAATGATTTCTGAATACATGAAATCTCAATAAACAAATATATCACAAAAAAAAAAAAAAGGGGGGAAAGTGCATAAGGAGATGGAGAGTTGGGAAAATTTGAGGCGTGACCGTGAGGGCTATTTCATTCACATTAAATTGACAAACTATTGGGTTTCTTTAAGTAAAGACATATTGTGATCTACTGTACATATTGATGATTAGTTGTTAGGAGGCAATGGGAGAAAGAAGACAAACTAGAATGCTATTTAAAAATTCTCCTGTGAAGGAAATAATGATAAGCAGACTCTTTTGGTAGCAATGGGAATCTATATGGAATGAGAATATGTGTCGGGTATGGAGTGATGGATTGATTTGTGTGGATTTCATAGCCCGAAGTTAAACAAGGAAGTCACACTGGGACCTGCCTTGAGNCAAATCTATGTGCTGTTTTCCATTTTATTTTATTTTTCAAGTAAAAACAAAACTAAGTGACTGTTTTTGGTTTCAACATAAACATTTTAGTACTATAAAATAATGTACAATTCAGTTTTAGAGAAATATTAAACATTGATAGTGAACATATGAACTAAAGACATATCAAAAATGAAAAATAACTCATAATTTCAACTAGAGCCGATCATTGTTAACACAATGGCGCCTTCATAGTCGTTTGCGCACGCACGCACGCTCGTGTGTGTGTGTGTGTGTGTGTGTGTGTGTGTGATATCAAGAACAGAGTATCACTAGTGAAGATTTCCTCCCACTCTGTGAGTTTTTTCTTGACTTCTTTGATTATTTCTTTTGCTGTACAGAAGCTTCTTAGTGTAGATGCATATTTTGGAGTAACATAAAATTAAACGGAACAACAACAACAAAAAAGAGCAGAGTGTCTTTTATAGTCTCTTTTAACTATTTTTTTGAGACAGGATCTCCCATTGAAGCTAGAGCTTCAATGTGCTTCAGCTAGGCTAGCAGGGATCTCAGGGATCCACCTGTCTCAACCTCCCCCATGCTGGGCTTATAGAGGAACGCTGCCACCCCTAACTTTTCTCATGAATGCTGGTCATCTAAACTCGGGTCCTTATGCTTGTGTTGAAACCACATTACCAACAGAGCCATCTCTCCAGGTACCTTGGTGGTTCTTTTAATCTCTACATAAGTTTCGTCAGAAGAGAATATGTACTGTTTTTATTTTCCTGCTGAAATTTAGCTAAACATAATCATATTTTTATCTGTTAAGTAATTATAAAATTATGTCTTTTATTTTTTGTTGCTTTGTTTTGTTTGGGGAATTTTGAGACGGGGTTATCCCTCCAGGTGCCCTGGAACTCCCTATGTAGACCAGGTTGTCCTTGAGTTCACAGAGATCTTCATGCCTCTCCCTCCTGAGTGCTGGGATTAAAGTCATGTGCTTTAAGATTACAAATATATTGTGAACATTTTCCCATGTTAGTTAGTAATTTTTATGGGTACAATTTTTAATGACTGCCCAAATTGTTTCTTACATGAATCCATATTGTTTAGTATTTGAGTTATGTTGAGAGGTTTGTTTTAAAAAACTTTACTCTGAGAAATACTGAAATTGGGCTGGAGCGATGGCCTAGCAGTTAAGAGCACTGACTGCTCTTGCAGAGGACCAGGGTTCGATCCCCAGCACCCACATGGCGGCTGAGAACCGTCCTTAACTCCAGTTCCACGGGAATCCAACACCCTCTTCTGACCTCTGCGGCATTGCATGACACGGGTGCACAGACCTACATGCAGACAGTACATTCATACACACAAAAAGTAAAAATTAAAAAATTAAAAAAAGAAAAATACTGAAGTAAGCATCCGTGTATATACATAAACCGTTGAGCACATTTCTCATGAAGGTTGCCTTTTAATAAATGAATGAATACCTGTAAGTTTTTTAGGCCTAGAATATTTGCACAGTCTCTCAGTTAATATGTGTTTAACAATTAATTACTTAACTATTCCCACATACCAAAATGCTTTACTAATCAATGGAAAACAAGAGAGACTTATTCTGGTCCCACGGAGCTTAGAGTTAATTGCCAAACTACTTACATATTTATAACCATGCCATTGTGGGAGTATACGAACACATCTTTCCTCCTGTACTTTTGGTTGTTTAACCTTTGTATAATCTGGTATGATTCTGGTAAGATAAAAAAAGAACTCCAGTTCCAGAGGAATCTGACACCCTCTTCTGGCCTCCGCGGCATTGCACGACCCGGGTGCACAAACATGCATGGAGACATTACATTCCTACACATACAGAAATAAATAAAATTTAAAAAATGACTTAAAAATTAAAAAAATAAAATAAAATGATTTTTAAAAAAGAGTTCCCGGACTGGAGAGATGGCCTAGTGGTTAAGAGCGCAGACTGCTCTTGCAGAGGACCAGGGTTTGATCCTCAGCACCCACGTGGCAGTTGGGAACCGTCTTTAATTCCAGTTCCAGAGGAATCCAACACCCTCTTCTGACCTCCGCACATTGCACGACATGGGTGCACAAACATACATGCAGATAGTACATTCATACACATACAAAAAAAAAAAAAAACAACATTTGAAATTCAGGCCTGCTTCAGCCTGTAAACGCACAAAATAATACATGGCCAGCAATTCTTGTAATTAATGGTAATGGAGAATTTTGGATTTATTACCTGCTTACAGCTTAAGCTTTATTTATTTTATTTATTAATTTATTTAATTTATTATTTATTGTCTTTTTTGGAGACAGGGTCTCCTTGGTAAGCTCCGGCTGTCCTGGAACTCACTCTGTAGACCAGGCCTGGCCTTGAACTCACACAAGATCCACCTGCCTCGCCCCTCACAAGTGCTTAAAGGATTAAAGGCGTATGCCACCTTTTCTACGCCCAGGCACAGCTTGCTTTTATAAGCAAATGACGTCAGCTCCCAGGCCATTCCACCCAACCTAGTTCCGTTGCCAACTGCACTATCTGCTCCTAGCCGTCTATCCACACCCATCATGCCACCTTGGGCCACATTGTTGCTCCTTCCCTACAATGAACGCGCCGAAGGAGAGCAGCCGTCAGAGGAATCGGCCATGGAGCTACGTTCAAACCTATCATGGTTACCAGCTGGGACAACTGAGGAGCTGACGCCTCTGGAGAATGCCGAGACCAATCCTCATACCCACTGGGAATCTTCGAGCAGCCTCACCCAGAAGCAGGAACTGTCACCAATGAATCTCCTTATTCAACACAGATTGTGGGAGTGGGCCACCATAGACATGATCCGTTCCTTGACAACTTGCATAACAAGGTTAAAAATACTAAGGTTGGAGGGGAATGCATATGAGACTTCTCTCTGTGCTTGTGGGGAGGATCTTCTCTCTTTAACACTGTAAGCACCATTAACACTATTACCTGCGATGGAAGCATCATGAGGCTTCTAGGGATCATTATGGGAAATACAGGGGTGGAAACCAGAAAGATGTAACAGGCCCCAAGTGCACCTATATCATAAAACAGACCAGTCCTCTGACAGGTGGAAAGCAAGTCAAGAGCGCCTTTCAGTGACTTATCGCTGTCATGTAGATGACTCACCTCTACATGCAATTTGAACGGAGTCTGGTGACGATGTTAGGCGTGGAAGTCTGTAGGGCATAGTAGCCACAGGCCCGCATTTGGGCCAACTCTAAAAGTTAAACATAGGCGGTTCCAGAGGAGGCAAAGAGAAAATGTCTGGTCAAATGACTGTGCAGGAAACTATATCTTGAAGGGGAAGAAGTGGTTTTCCATTCGAGTCCCATCCCTCTTTCTCATACACTGTTAACTACGAATGTACATGGGGACCGTTTACACCCCCTTTGACGCTGCTTCTGGGAAACGCCCATCTTTTTCCTTGGAGTCTGCCCTACCTCTCTTCGGCTACTGGTGGTAGATACACGCACAAGCTTGGAAACTGGAGATATCAGCTCAGATTTTTATACCCGTCCATCGAGGTGCTATAATGAAGAGTGGACTCCAAGGACTTCCACATCCTCACCCCCGGGGCTAGGTCACCTTATATGTCAAACAGACTTGGCAGCTATGAAAAAGTTAAGAATGTTAAGGTGGAGCTTTGGGGCTATCTTTGGGGCCCAATGAAACATGAAGGTCCACCTAAGAGCAGGAAGAAGAGCAAGCGAGGGATTGAAGAGTGGAAGCAGAGCTCAGCGCCAGCAGGCTCTGAAGACATGGCACTGTGGGCTTTGAATTTGCAAGGAGACACCAACCAAGGACCAAGAGTCCCACTGAGAAACTGGAAAAGGTGAGAGAACAGGGTGTTTCTGAAACATCCAGGAGAAGCTCAGCTCAAGTGAAATCCACTTCAGAGTCCTGACCAGGAGTATGCTTAGCTTATGATCGCTTGATTCCGGAAGGCGCCACCGACTAAGGGCTCCGTGGCTGGGACCACTTTAATAAACCATTAATCAACACATTCAGGAGTTAGAAGACGGTGGACTCCTAACATCACTCTGTAGGTGGATTAAGGCTTACCATATATTGGACTGTATATTCACATGCAATTTTTGCAGGGGCAGTCGAGGAGACAGAGTCTCAGGCAGCTAGGCCAATCAGGATCACTTGGTCGCACTTATATAAAGAGTGGGGGATTCTGGTAACTTTAAAAGGGAAGCGAATTCTTGACTGACTTGAGAGGAGGTATCCCTAAGAGAGCGGGGCTAAAGATCACAGAAACACAAGTTTGAAAAAAAACACACTAAATGCACAGTACCTTTTAATCAGGATGGTTCTCTATTTGTTTGTATTATTATTAATTAGGAGAACTGAGCAAGGCCTCTTTCGTATTGTGTGTGTTTGCACGTCGGACAGTTTGTCACATAATACTTTGCATGGGTTTGTCTTTACTTACGAGAAAAATCGGCCCCTGCAACACGTAGTCATGTGCCACTGCTGGGTGAGCTATCACCTCCTATGAAAAGACCAGCGGGATGGATCCGGCCGCGATTGTTAACCTCCCCGCCGCCACCAGACAAAGGGGGTTTGTTGCCAGTAAAAGCCTTACACATAGGTTTAGGTTTGTACTTAGATTGAAGCTCGAGCATGAGAGGCTAGAGTTGGGGGATGAACAGGGGGTGCTCCGCGACAGGGCCTGAGGCAAGGTATTGGTGAGTCCGTATTTTATGAGAAGGTGTTCAAGGGGAATGCCTTGCTTATTATGTAAGGTAAAGAGTATGTATGGGCCTCTGAAGACATGAGAGGGCAAGGTGGAATAGGCTATCGAAATTGAGGAGGCATGTAAGTCTCGCACTGGCCCTGTCCTTTACAGATTGGCTCCGCTTCTGGTCGACACGTTGTTCGCAGAATCTTTCATTACGTTCTTGGCCATACTGCCCTCCTTCGAGGTTGGTCCTGTGTAGAGATGCACGCGACTCAGGGAGCAGCCACACATTCTAGCGCTCTTGCTGTTTCGTAAACACTTGAGTTTTTGGAAGGGAGAGAATAGATTCTTACTTTTCTACTATTTATCTCTCATAGCGTTTTGGGCCTTGTCTCCTGTCATTAAAACCCTTTTCTTGAGCCTGTCCTCTGCAGGGAAAAGAGCTGAACGTTCTTCTTTTTACCCCTGTGTAGGTGAACAAGCTTGAATTGAGTGACAGATGAAAAGGTAATTAGTATAATAAGAGAGGCAGACAGGCCATTTCCCTGTGCATAGGGAGTTTGCTGAGAAATGAAATATTGACACTAAACTGACAGTTGGAAAACTTGAGGAAGAGCGTGATTGCATTGGGGAGCGTACAGAGTACATGTTGTGAATATTTTCGTCTTACTTCTCTTACTATTCTAGTTCACCCAGGTAAGAGATGAATGAAATTTATATATACTAAAGGATGAGTATGTCTAAAATGCAAAAATGATCGTCGCATCTCTATTCAACGGTAAAGCCTTTAGCATTATAGCATGAATAATATAAAGGGTCCTGTCCACAAAATCCACTATTCGTTACATGCCCGTTGTCAGTATTAGAATATTACCTATCTGATTACTGCTGCTTTCTGGTTTCCGCTTATCAAAATACTCTCTAGCCCTTCTAAAGTAAAGAAAATCAACATATCTGCAGTTTGTAGACAATCTGGTTTCAAGGCCAGGGGAAATTAATGGAAAGATAACAGTTAAATGGATTGAGAAATAAAAGTAGATTGAGAATCAAGATTCTTTTCAATTTATGAACAACATGCTGTCTAGCCAGGCGTGTGGTGCATGCCTTAATTCTAGCACCCGGCGAGCGAAGGCAGAGGCAGTAGATCTTTGTGAGTTTTTGTTGAGTTCAAGGCCTACCTGATTACAGACTGGGAGCTCCGGGACAGCTGGGGCTACAAGGAGACCCCTGTCTCAAAACGACCAAAANAAAAAAAAAAAAGAAAAGAAAACATGCTGTCTAATTGGGAGTTACTTGTAGGCTTATAATATTACTTTTCCCATAATTAAATAAAGTAACAATATAAGAATTTGCATTATGATCACAGCCCTCTCTGTGCAGCTCACTTAGGGCATGCAGTCTATCTTCCTTGCTTGTCTCCCTTCCTCCCAGCCCTGCAATCAAGTACGCTTTACAATAACCTTGGTTTAGCAAGTCAGAAATCATCTCCAGCTTTACCACCTTTCCACTCCCAGAAGTCTCATAAACTAATTGGTTATTAATTAACACAGACTTTTAATTTTAGAGCATCTTAGATATTCTCATTTCTACACTTCTACTCTCAGTGTCTTTTCAAAATAGCTCGTAACACTCAGATTCCTTTGATCCGTTGTAAATGTTTTGGTTACCAACACTGAGATATGTTTCCCCATTTAACACAGATCTATTCATATCACTCACTGATGTCAATGATTTAACAACAAATTATTTCAGACAGTGCTTCCTTTTATGTGCAGTCTGATGTCTAGGGAAAGCAATATGTCTGGACATGCCTGTGCGTGGCCTTTGTTGGAATGATAATGGCAGGCAGTTGTTTCTCTTTGTTAAAGGATTTTTTTCAGAGTTCTTTACCTCCACTAGATTCAGAGTAACTGAGATATTACTTAAAAGTGTGTTGATAACGTCATTTTTATGGATAATTATTGATGAAGTTCTCCTACAAAGGAGGTTGCCAAATATTAGTGTAAATAATGAGAGTGCATAGTGAGAGTATATTCCTTAGCCCAACACTCAAAGTCATCTCCGGTTTGGCTTAAACAGGCACTTCTAAACCTCCAGCCACTCCTACTGTGTTCTGACCACAGTCACTCACTCACTGTTCTCTGATTACCTGAAGCCACTATGCAGCCTCCTTCTAATTCTTTCCTCTGTCTGTAACAACACTCTCTGTCCCTATGCTCGATTAAATCTTAGTCGCCATCCAAGCTTCATCTCTGATACTGTCTTTCTCTGTGATCCAAATGAAAGCTTTGCACATTGCATTGCGAGTACTTATGTGTCTGCTTCATCCACCACACTGCAAGATTTGTGAGAACACCCTGTTGCACTTATTTCTGTATCTTTAGTGCTAGGATAGGAGCTGACATTTGTAAATTATGGAAAGAATGATGTTTTTAAAAATTGGTGGGAAAAAATAAATAAAAATTGGTGGGGAGGGAATAATAATGTATTAGGTAAGGCAGACTACAGAAGAACTTTGTTACATAATATGGTGATTAGTATTAGAACTTAAGGTTGTGTGCCTCTGAAAGGCAGGTAATTGTTCTAATCATTTTCTAAGGGGCCAAGAAACCAATTTGAACTAGGTAAAATTTATACAATTTCAAGTTATGTAGAAAGTATTTATTTCAGTGAAAAATATAATTGACAAATGAATAGAAACATTTTTTAATTTTTTTAATTAATTTTATTTATTTCTGTATGTGTATGAATGTACTGTCTGCATGCAAATCTGTGCACCCGTGTCATGCAATGCCACGGAGGTCAGAAGAGGGTCTCGGATACCCCTGGAACTGGAGTTCTCCCTGGAATTGGAGTTTCAGCTGGTTCTCAGCCCACCCATGGGGTGCTGGAGACGGAACTCCCGGGTTCCTCTGCAAGAAGGTGGTCAGTGCCTCCTGAACCGCTAGCACATCTTCTCAGCCGGTGAATAACCATTTTTAATCCTCGACAATACTTAAAACCAATATCATTTTCATATATCATCCTAGCACATTGAAAATATTGCAGAAGTACAACTGGCATCTGTAGGGTAATCAATTACAAATAATGCATATATAGGTATCTTTATATATTATATATTAATTTATAATATATATAATAATACAAAATACGTATGTGATGTGTGTGTATGTTCCCTACTAAAAGTCAAATAGGAAAACATCACATGGAGAATAGCTTAGGAAATGCTTCTTTGGATGAGATGTTAAAGTATGGCAAGAACTAATGGAAAAGAAACAATAGAGTTGAAATTGAGGATGCAGGTGAGAGAGAAGATTGGTGAGGAAATGTAGTTAATGCCACAAATAAGCGAGTGATGTATTAGAGACACTGGGATTGTGTAAATTTGGATGTACTCTTGCAATCTAGAAAGTGAAGTTTTCTTGGGCTGGGAGATTAGCCAGCGGTTAATAAAGACACCGATTGCTCTTTGCAGAGGACCCGGGTTCGGATCCCCAGCCCCACCATGGTGGCTGGAGAACCGTCTGTAACTCCAACTTCCAATAGAGAACTTCAGTTCCAGGGAATCTGAGACCCTCTCTGGACCCCATGGCATGCCCCACACGGTGCACCCAACCTACATGCTGACAGTACATTCATTAACATTAAATAATAAAATAAATAAATAAATTAAATTAAATAAATTTTTAAAAAGAAGTGAATAAATTATTAATGATGTTGAACTTATAAAAAAATTATTTTTATTTTTTTGTCTTTTTGAGACAGTGTCTCCGTTTTAGCCCAAGCTGTCCTGGAACTCACTCTAAGACATGCTGGCCTTGACTCACAAAGCATCCGCCGCCCTGCCTCCCAAGTGCGTAGGAGTTTAAAGGTGTGCGCCCACCAACCTATTTTATGTGTATGAAGTATACGTTCTGCGTAGTTGCGGTCCACCCATGGTGACCAATGCTGCAAGAAGTCAGAGAGAGGTCATCGGATTCCCTGGAACTTGGAGTTAAAAGATGTGTCTTAGCCAACCTAATGGGTGCTGGGAATCGAACCCAGGTCTCTGCAAGAGCAGTCAGTGCTCTTAACCTCTGAGCCATCTCTCCAGCCCCCTATGTGGCTGAAAATTTTTAAAAGATGTTCTCAGAATCTTTAAAAAAATTCCTCACTGGTAAAGTCTCTGTTCAGCTTCTCTTTATCACTTTTGAGTAGCGTCCATTTGTTTTCTTCTTCCTTTGTTTTTTTGAAACGAAGTTATAATTCTGATGTGGATGCTCTGTCATGATGTATCAGCTGTTAGAATGTTCCTCTCACTCTGTGGGTTTTCTCTTCACTTCCTGATTGTTTTTAAAACAATATACAGAAGTTTTGATGTTTGATGAGGTCCCCATTGTCAACTGTTAACATATTTCCTTGCGCAGTTGCGCTTGGATTAGAAAGTCTTTCTAGGCCTAGCTTTTGTAGAGTTGCTGCAATTCTTTTTCTTCTCACCTCAGGGTTCAGGTTTACGCTGAGATTTAGGAAATGCCAAATTAAAAACACTCTCAGATATTCTCACTCCTATAATGAACTGGCTAAGATCAAGAAAACAAAAGACACCAAATGCCTGAGAGGTGTGGAAAGGGGAACACTCACTCAACACCTGGTGGGAGTGTGAACTTGTACATACCATTATTGGAAAGCAGTGTAGAAACCCTTAAAAGACTCAAGGAATGAGACATACCACCTGACCACGACCATACCATTCACTCCTGGGTATATACCAACACAAACTCATCTACACAGATACAGGATACGATGCACAGCATTATTGCATGCCTCTCTTCACAATTATCAAGAGTTGGAACCAACCCCAAATGCCCCATCAATCAAAAAAAAGTAAGAAAGAATGTGGTTATAAAAATGGATAGTAAAGAAAGATGAACATCATGAACTTTGGAATGGAACCCGAACCCATTATGCTAATGAAGTAACACAGTCCCAGGAAAAACAAAGGCTGCAATGGTTGTCCTCTCATTTTGTTGGATTGCTAACACCAAATCCCCATTGAAAGACAAGTGAAAACAACATGTATTGTTATATATTTGTTATCTGAAAGCAACATGTTTTGTTATATGTAATCTCTTAATGGACTTCAGAATCAACCCACACTTATTCCCTATTTTTAGACTCTGTAATTCTGTATATGTGGTAGAAGGTAATTATTTCATTTTAGACTAATATAAAAATTAAGGGGGAAAAATGTGAATCCTAAACATTAAAAAACAGACTGGAACGATGCAGGGACATTTCGGCAGAATGCTGGTTCTTGGGGTGGGTGGGAGGGAAAGGGGAATTTTTCTAAATTGAACTGAAAAAAATGATTTCTGAATACATGAAATCTCAATAAAAAATATCAAAAAAAAAAAAAAAAGAAAGTGAATAAGGAGATGGAGAGTTGGGAAAATTTGAGGCGTGACCGTGAGGGCTATTTCATTCACATTAAATTGACAAACTATTGGGTTTCTTTAAGTAAAGACATATTGTGATCTACTGTACATATTGATGATTAGTTGTTAGGAGGCAATGGGAGAAAGAAGACAAACTAGAATGCTATTTAAAAATTCTCCTGTGAAGGAAATAATGATAAGCAGACTCTTTTGGTAGCAATGGGAATCTATATGGAATGAGAATATGTGTCGAGTATGGAGTGATGGATTGATTTGTGTGGATTTCATAGCAGAATATAACAAGGAGCAGACTGGGACCTGCAGAGGTGTGGCGTCGGCCCTTCCTGTTCCAGCTCTGGTCCTCCTCCTTCCTTCTGATATTTTCTTGAGGAATATGTTTGGAAAGTTTCATTTAAATTCATTAATGAGTGAACGCCACATATTTTCTAAGAAAAATCACTAGGGAAATAGTTTGTGTGAGATACTAAGAAAAAGTAATCAGTTGCCTCTACACACAAAAAAAAATTTTTAATTTAAAATATTTTAAAGTATGTGATTTCTCATTTCTCCCCTTTCTTATTAAAGTTTGGGTAGGAAATTATAACTACAGTTCTAGCACACCACTTGCTACAGTCATCAGCAATTCTCCTAACTCTAAAGAAGAGGTAAGTTAAGGAATTGAATCCATTTAGAATTAATCCTGTCAGTTTCTAAGGATTAAGGAACAAGTGGGAAAAATAAAAATAAAGAAAACATAAAATAGCACCATAGGCTTTTGCTCATTTTTCGGTTTTATCTTTTAGGGATTATTTTGGTTATTTTTGTGATTAAGTTCTGAGAAGATTTAAAACAAAAAATTGTTTCTACATTTAAATGTTATTTTAATTTCAGGTTAGTAATGAGACAGTCATATTTTCAGGAGCAAGCTTCAGCCACTGGGCACAAATATTTCTTTTGTACATTCTGAATGATTGGCTAAATGGATGGAGAGACTGGTAAGTCTTGATTTATAGCAATCTGCAAAGGCCCTTATCATGAGATGTATGTGCCCAGAACAGCAGCAGCTTGGCATGAATGTCCATTATCCTCTCACTAAAATTACAGTGTTGTGGAATGCCATTAAGGCAACGGCCTTGATAGAGTGTATGAATAGTATTCTAAACAGTTCCTTGTTTCTGATCAGTTCCTGACTACTTTCCAAAGCCCATCGTTTTAATTCCTAGCTCAGCAGAAATCACATTCTGGCAGGCTGTATTAAGTAAGCCAATTCTTGAAATGTGTAGTGATGGTCAAATGTTTAATCCAAAGGAGGAGTGGAGTACTGCAAGGAAAAATGCAGGACTGGAAATGAGGAGACGCAGGTTCTAGTAGCTGTGCTACACTATTCCCGTAAATCACCCAAGGCATGTTGCAGCATCATAATATCTGCAGTCAGCCATAAAATGAGGAAGTTAGACTAGATTAAAACATGATTTAAGTATACTCGTGTCACCTAGGAATTATTCATGGTGATTATCAGGAACATGTAAAAAAAATGGAGAATCTACAACAAAGCCCCATAGAAAAAATGAAAAACTTGAGGAAAATTAGTATTGAATGAATAGGTGAAAAAAAATGGCATCCCATATTAGTTGTTCATTAGTTAGAATTTCATGATGATGCATGCTTTTTGTGAGTGACATATGTGGTATTATAATGATTGAACAGCTCTGATTAGTTACACAGTTCTCCTAAAGCTATTCAATATGAGTTTTAGAAGCAGAGCAATTTGCCTAGTTTACACCAAGAGCAGTACTAGTATGGTGGTTGGATCTTGGATCTATTCCCTAAAGACTTTTTTCTTTTTTTATCTGAAGAATTTTTTAGTTTATTTTTAATTTTTATTGAATTTTTGTGAATTTCATGCAGTACATATTGATCATATTTAGAACCCCTCTCATATCTGTACCCCTTTAGATTTTATGTAATCTGTCACATATATTAAGGTCTAGCACCTCAGGATTGTGTCCCCAAATATTCTTCAGGTGGTGTCTATCTACTGGAGCATGGTTGACCTACCTAGTGTCATATCCTTAGAGAAAATTAATTTTCCTTCTCCCAATAGCTGTCAGTTATCAGTAGTTTCTCATCTAAGGTTGGAACTTCTCACCCAGTTCCCAAATTCTATGTGGGGATTTTGTCTAGCTTGAGCTTCCATGGGACATGTTCATAGAGGTCTCATTGTAGATATGTCACTCAGATCTGGGCAAATCACAGACACTTGTTCTTTGTGTATGGCTGGTTATATAAAATTAAATAGATTCCGTCTATTTAAAAAAGAGGCTTCTTTGGCAAATGCTGAGAGGTATACTCATCTCCAAATATAAGGATACATATTTAGAATATTGTAAGAAATTATGTTGGTCTAGGCATGTGACAAAGTGGATTTTTCTCTAGGATCTGTTATGACCTCTCCAGTCATGTGTTCCTTGGCTATGCTTAGAGTACCGCACATGAGTTCCTTCCCATTAAGCAGGCCTTAAGTTCAATTATATGGCTCTTGATTATCCCCAAGATAAAAGTGCTGATACTGCACCAGTACAGATTATTTGCTGGGCTGGTTATTATTGTGATTCATTGACTTTACACTGTATGCCATCAATGATTGTCCGCCCCCCCCCCTTGGTAGTTTGCATAGTACCTTCTGATAATATAGGGGCTAGTCTTAAGGGAACAGGCTTCCAGGTTAGTTCCAGTGAGATTTCTCCAAATCCTGTGTCTAAAGTATGTCCTGTCTCTGGTATCTTAACTTCAAATTCTGGGAGGCAATCAAAGGCTTTGGCCATAACCTATATAGTCTCTTGGACTATCCTAACCAACAACTTGAAGGGATATTTCCCCTACCAGACACTATGGGCATTTTTGTTGTTACATAGTGCATGCATATTAAAGACGGTGGCATATGCCTTTAATCCCAGAATTTATCAGACAGAAGCAGGTTGATCTCTGTAAGATTGGGGCCAGTCTGGTCTACATAGGGAGTTCTAGGGCAGCTGGCCCTACAGTCTAAAAAAAATAACAACAGTAACAAAAGGCGTAATCTTATAAGAGAGTAAGTTTGTCAAATTCTAGAATAAGAATAGATTTTTGATTTCTTTTAAATTTGGAAGACAATTAAAGATTGTTCAACATAGGTAACCTCCACAGTAGTCTCCAGTGTAGCTATCGCTGTTATTCTATGCAAAAGACAGGTGCATCATCTATGTAACACAGATAATGTCTGATATGTCTTTAAAACATTATTTCAAAATTTGAAAAGGTGAAGTTGTGCATCTTATCTTATTTTACATTTTATCTTATTTCTACAATAGACAAAAAGATATTTTCTTTAAAAAACTCACTCACTTTCTCCATTAATTCTCATGCATGACAAATTTAAGATACAAATCCAACTACTTGATATATTAAAAGCTGAGTGCTTATTCAACAAGATAAACATTGGCAAGAGTGGCTTTCCATCCTATCGATATCCTCTAGAATGCAGTTAATGCTGGGTTGCAGTCAGTATCAGTCGATGAGTCATGAAAGCTATCCATTCTCTTCCTTGGAACTGGGTGCCCTGGTCTGATGCAGGGCACCATTACACCCAGATCCTCTTTCTGGTGGTTCAGTTTGGGAGGGAGAAACTGCATCACAGGAGATGCTTATATTCTCATTTATTTTCCCCATATCAATATCTAGCATGACTGGAGAAATCTGGCAAGTCTTTTAGATTTTTTTTTAATTAGACATGAATATTTCTGATGAGGACTAGATTGTTCACATAATCGTCTCTTCATTTCAGCAGCAGCTGATCGTCTTTGAGTCCCTCTCATTGGAGCTCGTCGAATGCAGCTTTTCTTTTGCCTGACACCTTTATGATACTTCTGAATTAAGATTTCAGAGTGTGGTAAAGTGATGTTCATCTCCCATCTCTTCCATGGAATTTAAGGAACTCTAGAGCTCAAGGGGGAATCATTTTCTGAATCTCCTCACAGTGGTCTTGCTGTAGACTATTCCAATGGTCTTAAAGTGGCCTTTGGCCTCCAATGAAGCACAAAACCAATCTAGCTAAACCTACTAGAATATGTTCTATACCCTGCCAGTCTAAAACATGCTTGATTTTGATCCTTTTTGAAATCCTTCAATTACCACACACTGTTTGTAGTATATAATCTACGTTTCTTAGAAAGACAGAGAATTCCAAATAGCCTCAGGTTGGTCTGCTTTACTGCTTATACAAAGATTCTTCCCACCTCTTCCCAAGAATTTCACTCTCCCAACCACAAAACATGCCATATTCTAGTCTATATATTCTCATTCATAAACTTTTATTCTCCATCAAGCATAATGGTGCTCAATAACATCTGGTTTTCATTTTAGATAAAAACAGATAAGATGCATGACCCATATTCCTTTTTAACTTTTAGAAAATGTATTTTTACCTAATGTGTATGAATATTGTCCCTGTATGTATGTAAGTGCACCTGTGTCATGCAGTGCTGGTGGAAGTCAGGAGAGGGTTTCAGATCCCCTATAACTGGAGTTACAAACCATTGTTAGCCAATATGGGGGTGCTGGGATTTGAACCTGGGTCCTCTGCAAGAGTAGCCAGTGCTTCTAACCACTGAGCAATCCCTCCAGCCCCAGATGTGCCATATTCTGAAAAATATTTTGAAATAAATAATTATTACTAATTGTATAACTAGACTTTAAGAAATGGCTGCCAAATATGTTTGTTAATGTCTCAGATGTTTGTGATCTAGTCAAGCTGTGACTGTCTCCTGTAGAGACTTTTCAACTTTTCTTTGTTAAGCTCTAGAAGGGCACAAAGCTCTTGGGGAAACAGGTGAGTTGAGAGTTCTATGTTCCTTTTATTTTATATTTACACAGTGTACAGTACCCCAACCCACCCCAGAAGAGGGGGTAAGATATCCAGAGCATTATGTTGGAGAAGTCCCTCCACTTGCAAGCTTAGGCATGATCCACCATATACTAGAAAATCATTTATCCTTGTTCCTTGTCAATTTCTGGCATCTGATAGATATTTCTTGCCGCTACTAACTTTATTTTGTTTACACATTTCCTACTTCTCTTAGATTCCCATATAAATCCGTTCATTTCATTCCACACTCTACATTAATATCATCATGTCAGGCTATTGATTTAATCTATCAGTTAGACTGTAAACCTCCTCAAAAGTAGGGCAATCATGATACCTCACTGATAGCCAAGACCGTTTAGATACAGGCATGTCTAATCTGCAGCCCATGGCTGCATGCATCACAGGATAGTCATGAATGCAGGCAAATATGCTTGTAAATCACAATGTCATATTGCAATGTCAAAACGTGGACATTCCTGGTACTATATTGTGGGTATTGAATAAACAGAAGGAACATTTTCCATAATAGCCACTAGGGGCTAGAATGGAAATTTATCCATTTTAATAAGTGAGTTACTCTAACCTGCACAACAGCACTGTGAGAATGAAAATGTCAGTCCCATCTTACAAATAATGAAATAGGTTCACAGAAACTCTGCCTAATTAGCTATTTGTATACCACTATTCAATAACAAATTGGCTATAATTCTTACATGAGTCCTTGGACCTCCTTGATTTGATAGCCATTTGTAAGGTTGAATTATGTTTGCTTTTCAGAATATAAATAAAATAGAGATAGATGCTATTAAATGATGAAAATACCATGCCTGAATATCTGTTATTCCTGCTTAGTAAGGTTATGTTTAAGGTTAAATTTCTAGATTAGAGTCTTAGTATTGACTGCCTAGTTTTTAAATGAGGGAAGATAATTCCCCTGCCATTTATAATATATAATGTAAATTCCACCACTTATTAATGGTAGCCCAGAAATTAGAGTGCTGTTAGACTGTAGATTAGCTGTCAGTCAATATGTTTGATCATCGCCTTTTACTCTAACTTGGCAGTGTTCCTTTTTGTTTCCCTGATCTTATTCCTGATCCTAGCTTTTCATATTATATATCTCTGAGTTTATGCCTTTGGTTTCATGTGTCTGAGCTCTGTCAACTATCAATTTAAACATTTTAGTCAATGTTCTGTAATATTTTGATAAAATGTGCCTCATCTCTAGACTATGGACAGCAAATTGTAAGACATTATCAGATTCTTAATAAATTTATTATGCTTGCTGTATGGGATAATTAAACAATCATAGCTAATATGTGTTAAATACTAAATGTGTTCCAAATACCCATGTGCATATTATAAAATAGCAAATCATGGACTTTGCATTGCTTATTCTTTTGCATCATGCCATATATATTAGTTATTTTTCTCATTCTTCTGACCAATTAACTGGAAAGGAGTAAATTCAGTGAGGAGAGGTTTACTTTTTTGTTCAAGGTTTAAGAACACAGATCATTATGCCCTAGAATGCTGAGAGGCATAACTCATGTGGTTGGGGGTTTCTTCCCATCTGGATAGGAAACAGGCAAAGGGAAGTCCAGGCACTAAGCCAGCCAACTCCCCTTTTCCCTTCTATTCAACCCAGGACCTCATCTCTCATAAGATGGTGCTGCCCACATTCAGGGAAGTCTTTCTCCCTTCCATTGGAAATGCCTTCACTGACACACCCAGAAGTGTGTTTTACTAGCTCCTTATGAATCCACTCAAATTGACAATCAAGAGGAGCCATCATATTGCCTCTCAGAAAAACACATAAATGTGGAAAACCGAGAATGTCTATGAAATGTAAGGGACTCCTAGATGAAAAATTATTTTTCAAAAGATTTTTACTCAGTCCTCTATCATTTATTTCCCCTAAAGGCAAAATTATAGCAAGAGCTCTGTGTTATTATGATTATACTCCATTAGGAGGGTTGTTTCCTTTGCTCAGTGAAGGCCATGATCTGAGTTGACATCTAATTGAATTCTCCTGTTTCTAAGCTGGGAGTGCTCAGCCTTTCCTGAGAATAATGTTATAATAGATTAGAGGCCACACTGTATATTATCATAGTTAGTAGACAATTGTTAGGAATAATCTTGCCAGCTAGCCTTTTTAATGAAAAGCAGGAAGCCTCTTATAAAAATACATTACTGTGTTATGAATCTACTTGCCATCCTCTTAAAGCCTGGCCCTCCAGCAAATAACGAATCTTTTCCATCTTCGACCATTTCACAGGCTCCTAAATTATCTGACACAGACACTGGAAGTAGAGCTGGTCCATGAAACCTGCTCATAGTTGTGAGGAGTGATCTAAGTGTATTAGAGTCTTTCTTCCTACCTACGTTATTATCCTTAGAGAAAATCAGCAAGGCTGGTTGAGAATCTCCTATGCTTGACCACTAATAATCATTTTGGTTTTTCTTTTTCCTTTTCTTCTGGTCTTTAGGATTTAGAACATGGTTTTGAAAGATTGAAAAATAGATTGTGGGATGGAGAGATGGCTTAGCAGTTAAGAGCACTTCCTGCTCTTCCCTAGGACCCAAGTTTGGTTTCCACCACTCATGTTGGGTGGCTCACCACTGACTTGATCTAATGCTCTATTTGGCCTCTTTGGGAACCAGCACAAATGTGGCATAGATACACATAGACACACAAACATAAACTGAGTCTACATATTAAATGTTGATTATGCAATGGGAGTTTGTGTTTAAAAGAAACTTCTAGCTATCTCTGGACTTAGATTGCTCTAATGCATGCTAAGAGAGTGAGTCACATTTCATTTCCTGTGAGCTGAGCTTTGGAGACCATTTCTTCATATACAAAAGGCTTAGATTTCAATTACTTTTTTGATTCCCTATGATCAGCCCTATAATGGTTTTTACTGTATTAAAAAACAGGTCAACAAAGGCCAAGGTTTGGGAGGGTTTTACAATTTTGCTAATTCCCTCAAAATAGTTTGAGCCAATATTCTTTAATTCCAAGTTTGTAGCTTTGCCATAGAAGCCCTGTTACCTAATGACTATGCTTTTGTCTCTCATTTTTTAAAAAATACACTCTTTTGTTGCATTTGAAAGAACTTTTAAAAAAATGAAAAGCCTAAGAATTAACTTTTTAATTAGATATAATGATTAAAAATTCTTCATCACAGCAGTTTTTTCTTTCATTATAAATGGAAAGAAGACAGATTCTGTTCAATAGCATTCATTGAAATGGGTTTTTTAATAAAATTAATGCTGAGTAAAAGGTCTCCCAAAAGTATAGAGATTCTTAAGGGCTTTGCTTTTGACATTTTATGAAGATATTCTTGATTTAAAAGACACTGTTGCAAAGTCCAGAGAACATTACATTTCTGTACATGTACACTATTTAAGTATTAGTGTATTGTAAAATTAAATATCACAAAAGCTTCAGCCCATTTCATAAGTTTGTGAACCTTAGTTTAACTGATTATCTTGCCAGTGCATGTCAGTAAACTCAAATTTGTAAGGCTTAATTTGGTAGACCCCCATTATTTATTAATGGAGTGCTAGCCTTTAAACTTTGAAAGTTTCCATGTTGCTTTTTTTATTTTTAAGAACTTTTATTGATGAATTCTGTATTTCATTCATTATCTTTCAGTCCAAGTTAGACACATTCCTTTATCCCTGCCCCCACCCCACCCCTGTTCATGCCTTCTGCCATATATGTTTTGCATCTTTCTTTCAGTGTTTCCAAGGATTTTTTTTTCTGCAGAGGCTTCTTGTTTTGGGCAGAGTTTAACTTCTTTGACCCAGTCTTTATGTTGTTGTTTTTCCCTCCCCTTTGTATTGCTCCATGCCTATATAACTATCACATATGTATCAAAGTTATGAATTCTGAGAATAAACTGTATGTTAATTCCAAAATATGTTTAGGAATTCATATTTTCCCTTTTAATTTTATATTACTCTAAAATATGATTACATTCCTTCCACCCATATACAGTAATTACAGAGTCTGAAAATACGTGGTAGGTCTACTCTACAGCCCCTTAAGAGATTTACATTTTAACAACACAGTTGCTTTCAGATAAAAAGAAATATAACAATAATGTTGTTCAGCTTGCCTTTCAACTGGGGATTTGGTGTTAACAACCACAAATGAGGGAAACCATTCGCCATTTGTTTTTCTGGGACTGTTACTTCACTTAGCATAATGGCTTCAAGTTGTCCATTTACATGCAAAGTTCATGATGTCATCTTTCTATACTGTTGCATAGAACTCCATTGTGTAGATGTACCACATTTTTGTTATACACTCATCTGTTGAGGGGTATTTGGGTTGGTTCCAGCTCTTCACTATTGTGAAGAGTGCTGCAATAAACAGAGATGTGCATGCATTTGCAAAAGGATGAGTCTTGTGGCTATATACCCAGGAGTTATATGACTGGGTCAGGTGGTAGGCTCATTTTGAGTCTTTTTTGGGTTCTTCACACTGCTTTCCATAATGGTTGTATGAGTTTGCATTCTTACCAGCAGTGGATGAATGTTTTCCCCTTTCCCTACATCCTCTCCAGCATTTGGTATCTTTTATTTTCTTGATCTTAGCCAGTCTTATTGAAGTGAGATGCCATCTTAGTGTGGTTTTAATTTGCATTTCCTTAATTATTAATGATGTTGAACACTTTTTAAGATGTTTCTCAGACATCTTTACTTCCTCACTGGTGAATTCTCTGTTCAGCTCTTTACTCCATCTTTTGAGTAGGTCATTTGTTTTCTTACTCCTTTTGTTTTTATTTGAGTAGTCTATATATTCTGGATGTTAATGCTCTGTCAGATGTATCACTGGTGAAGATTTCCTCCCACTCTGTGGGTTTTCTCTTCAATTTATTGATTGTTTCTTTTGCTGTACAGAAGTTTTTGAGTTTGATGAGTTCCCATTTGTCAATGTTGACCTTATGTCTTGTGCAGCTGCTGTCTGGTTTAGAAAGTCTTTTCCTATGCCTATGTCTTGTAGGTTGCTGCCAACTTTTTCTATTTAGGGTTTCACGTTGAGATCTTTGATCCACTTGGAGTTTATTTTTGTACAGGGTGAGAGGTAGGGATTTAATTATGTTCCTCTACAAATGGTGATCCATTTTGCCAGCACCATTTGCTGAAGATGCTATCCTTCCTCCATTGAGGTTTTTTTTGTTCCTTTGTCAAATATGAGGTGGCTGAAATTGTATGAGCTTAAGTTTGGATCTTCAATTTTGTTCCATTGGTCAAGGAGTCTGTTTTTGTCCCAGTACCAGGCTGTCTTTATGGCTATAGCCCAATAATATAGCTTGAAGTCTGGTAAAGCAATACCCCCTGTATTGCACTTTTCACTTGGTGTTGCATTAGCTAATCAGAGTCTTTTGTTTTCCATATGAATTTAAGGATGTTTTTTCCAAGTCTGTGAAGAAACTCATAGGGATTTTGATTGCAATTGCATTGAATCTGTGTATCAATTTAGGTACAATGGACATTTTTACTATATTAATTTTCCAATCCATGAGCATGGGCAGTCTTTCCATCTTTTGATGTCATTTTCTTTTTTTTTTTCTTTTTTTTTTTTTTTAATTGAGCTTTGTGCATTTCGTACATCATTTTCCAATTCAGATCAGGCAGTTTTTCCCTTCCCTTCCCCCCCACCCCCACCCCCCATCCCAGATCATGTATTCTGCCATAACTGTCTTGCATCTTCTCTGTTTTTTTTGTTTTTTTTTGTTTTCCTTTTTAGTATAAGTGATAATCCATGAGTACAAGCATCCTTCGTGCAAAACCAATCTACAGCTGTTGTGTCCAAACCCCCACAGCCCCCATCACATCCAGTGGGGGGTGACATGTTGTTTGTTCAACATAAGTTGATCAAATGAGTGTCCAGACTACATCGCTGTAGTTTCACATTCACCCCAATCAGAGCCTTTACATTCTACCACGCCCCTCTTCCACAGGTTGTTCCCTATTTAACGGGGGGAAAAATGTAATTCATGGATTAACATATCATCCAAACATATGTGTCTATGCCAAAGTAACCTACCATAACTATTAGTGCTGCTTAAATACCTATATATCTAACTGCTTGTGCTTCATTAGTAGGATCGAAAGGTTACCCCTGGACAAACTGTCAGCCCATGAAAGGAAACAGCCAGAATTGACCAGAGTCCAAGTCAACAGCTCCAGAGAGAGTGGACTGTTTTACTTCTCATCCACCTGATGTCATTTTCAATCTTCTTCAAGGGTTTAAAATTTTTGTTGTAGAGGTCTTTGGTGTCTTTGTTTAGGTTTGTTCAGGCCCAGATGGTTTCACAGCAGAATTCTATAAAACATTTAAAGAGGTCTTACAACCATTATTACTCAAATTGTTCAGAAGGATACAAGAGAAATCTCCCATGTTCATTCTATGAAGCCAACATTGCTCTAATACCAAAACCAGGCAAAGATACAGCCAAAAAAAAACAAAACTATAGACCCATCTCATTAATGAACATAGATGCAAAAATTCTCAACAAAATACTTGTTTTTTGCATCATACCAGAGATGCAGTATGGTTCCACATACATAAATTAATAAATATCATAAAAACCATAAATGGACTTGTGGTGGTTTGAATGAGAAAGTCCTCCATAAGTTTTCATATTCAGACATTTTGTCCCCAGCTGGTGGTGCTGTTTTTGGAGGTCTTAGAAGGTGTGGCCATGCTGGAGAAGGTATGTCACTGGGGGTGGACTTAGAGAGTTCAACAAGCCTTGCAGTCTCCAGTTGGTCTTTTTTTTTACTTCCTGTGCTCATTGGAAAATATGAACCTCAGCTTTCTGCTCCAGTTCTTGCCACCATACCTCCCCACCAAGATGGACTCTAATTCCCTGGAACCATCAATCATAAGGTCAAATAAAGTCTTCCTTTTATAAGTTCCCTTGGTCATGGTGCTTTTATCACAGCAACAGAAAAGTGACTTATACAGATTTTGGTCCCAGGAGTGGTGTGTTGGCTGTGAAGAACCTGACCATGTGGGTGTTTGGAGAAACGTGGAAGACATTGGAACTTTGGGCTAGAAAAGCTGTTGACTACTGTAAGCAGAGCTTAATGGGCCATTCTAGTAGAAGACTGCAAGAAAACAGTGCTGAAAAAAAAAATTAGTTCCAGAGGAAAATAAAGACTTAAACAGCAACTGGGATATTTTGGCAAAGTCTGGCTGGAGTTTTCCCACAGCCCAAATGCTTGCCTGAGGCTAAGTTGAAAAGCAATGGACTAATTTCTTTGGTGGAAGATATTTTAAAATAGCTTAATGTAGAATTGGTGGTGTGGTGATTAATGGTGAATATTATACAGATCTACAATGAAAAAGAGCAAATGGGGCAGAAAAAAATGCAGAATGTATGGTTTGGATTGGAAAAGTACAGGAGGGAGATTAATGTTGGAGCCAGGGCATGTGAAGAAAAGGATCCCTTTGATAAGGAGATTAAATTGATTAAAGAGAGGCCTAGATATTTATAAGTAAACAATGGGAAGAGTGAGATTAAAGTGGTTAATTAGAGGCCTAGAGATTTACAAGTAAACAATAGAAACTGTACCTTCAGGGAAAGACCACACCCAGCTAAGCCTCCAACTTTAGAAAGGAAAAAACTAAATGGGTTTTCTACCCCAACAAGTCCAGGGCAGAGAAAAGTTGCAAATGTGGTGGAAGTAGGCCATCCAAACTTGCAGCCAAACTCGGCAGTTTCGTTCACGTGGTGTCAGCTTTAGAGGAATGAAGTATTAAAGAGTGAAGGGGTCATCAGTTCTTCCTCGGTGGTGTCAGAGAGGCTCCAAAGCTGGGCAGGGTGTCCCTGCATGAAGAAGGCCTTGATAAGACATTGTGTGAAGCTGTGAAGGGGAAGCCTGTTTGGTAGTGGACACCCCAAGAAGACATTCGAGATGCCAGAGCTGTGAGGTATTTGCCAAGGAGAGCTGCATACAGGGAGTGGTACCAGCCTGAGAAAAAGATATATGTTGCATGCAAAGCTGGAAGAGCTGAGCCATCTAAGCCCTTGGTAAATAAAATCCCAGAAGTCTCATATGGATCTACTAGACTTGGTGTTTGCCCTGCTGGTTTTTGGTCTTGTTTTGGTCCTATATTTCCTAACTCTGCCTCTGTTCCTCCCTTTTGGAATTGGAATGTGTATTTGGTTCCACTGTATATTGGAAGTATGTAATTTGTCTTTTGATTTTATAGGAGCCTACAGTTAAGAGATTGGCTAGGTCTCAGAAGAGACTCTGGACTATAGGCTTTTGAATACAACTGAGACTGGTAAAGACTATGGAGACTTTTAATGTTGAACTAAATGCATTTTATATGGTCGTGAGCCTATGGGGGCCAGGGATTGGAATGTGGTGGTTTGAATGAGAATATCCCCCATAGACTTCAAGTATTCAGACATTTTGTTCCTAGTTGGTAGTGCTGTTTGGGAGATCTTATAATGTGTGGCCATGCTTGGAGAAAGTACATCACTGGGGTTGGGCTTAGAGGGTTCAACAAGCCTTGCAGTCTCCAGTTGCTCTTTTATTCAACTTCCTGGAAGTGCTCATTGGAAGATGTGAACCTTGGCTTTCTGCTCTAGCTCCAGCCACCATGCCTCCCCATCACAGTGGACTCTTAATTCCCTGAAACCATCAATCATAAGCTCAAATAAACTCTTCCTTTTATAAGTTCCCTTGGTCATGGTAGGTTTATCACAGCAACAGAAAAGTGACTAATATGGGACTGAAAGACAAAAACCACATGATACTCTCAATTGATGCAGAAAATACCTTCCACAAAATCCAGCATCCCTTCATGTTTAAAGTTCTAGAGGGAATTGGACTGAAGGGAACATTCCTCAACAGGATCAAAGTCATATACAACAAACCCACTGGCATCATCATCCTAAATGGAGAAAAATTGGAAGCATTCCCCTTGAAGGCAGGAACCTGGCAAGACTGCCCCTTATCACCACTCCTCTTCAACACCGCACTTTAAACGCTTGCTATGGCAATAAGACAAAAGAAAGAAATTAAAGGAGTACTAATCAGAAAAGAGGAAGTTAAACTATCCCTTTTTGCAGGTGATATGATAGTTTACCTGAGGGATGCTAAAAAAACTCCACCAGAAAACTCCTAGAAATGATTAAGAGCTTCAGTAAAGTGGCAGGATACAAAATTAACCAAGAAAAATCAGTAGCCTTTCTTTACACCAACAATGACTAATTGGAGAAGGAATATAAGAAGACCTGCCCACTCACAATAGCCTTGTTACTTTCTTGAGTTTGAGTTTTCTACTGACATATTAACAGTTTATAACTTTTGGTAAATAGTCCTAAATCTCATGAGCACTGGAGGACTGAGTGTTAGCTATTGCTACAGCTTTATTTGTCATCATACCCCTCCTCTAGCTCTCAAACAGCTTGTTCTTTTAAAGAAGCCCAGCTCAACACCCTGTGGCCAGAGTATTTAGTTGTTCACTCTTTTATCAAATAACCGTTAAAACATTGCTTTAATACACATAGTCTGTTCTCATAGCTTTCAGTCATTTAAAGTATCAAATAGAAACATCACCCTTCCACCAGAGACCTTTCCCTTTTCCTTTCTGGTAATACTAATAACATTAATGAGAATAGTATTGATGGTATCTCACATTGATTTATTGTGTATTTAGCACTTTTTTATATTCTAGGTTAAGTATATGCATTCCTTGATTCTTGTAATAATCCTAGGAAATTGGTATTTATTCAAAATTTATAAGGAAGGAAACAAAGCCTTGGTGATTGCAACCAATTTCCCCAATTTATGAAATAAATAATAACGCACACACAACTACTCATCTTTGTTCAGGATTATTTTGTCTCAATGTCTCATTGCTTATAAAATTAAGGGCTGTCTTTTACTGTCTGAGTACAACGTTTTAGTCGAACTCCAATCCTTTACTTTTTCATGTAATATAAGCCCCTTGCCTGGGGGCTCATTCACATCCTATTGTCTCCCCTGATCATATTTATCTCATCATAAAATTTGATTCTTAGTTTTATTATTAATATGATGCTCTACTTCCATTTGAAATCTATAGATAGCATGTTCCTATTAATGGTTGCAAGTGTGTGTGTGTGTGTGCGTGCGCACACACACACACACACACGCACATGTACACAGGAGTAAAGAGCAAGAGAAAGAGGCAGAAGAATGAAGAGAAGGAAGAAGAGGCAAGAAAGAGACAGAAAAAGAAAAGTGGAAGGAATTGGGGAAAGGTTGAGAAGATAGAGAAGTATAGAAAGACTTATAAAACACTAACTGGAACATAAATCTGTTTATCAGTAGAAATATATTACAGGAATGAAATAATTGTGGATATTAAAAGAATTCTAACAAAACTGAATCTGTGAAAATTTGATGGTGTTAAAAAAGTGGTAGAAAACCACAGCTTTAGTCCTAGACTTCCACTGTCTGACTGCCTAATCATAGACACATTCCAATAAGTTAAGATCTCTGTATCTTCCCCTTACATTGGATGCAGCCAACTCAGTTACATATGGTTTCTAGTAATCAAATTAGATGCCTATATTATTACAAAAAGCAATAGAGATTGGACACAAAAAGTCCTTATGAACTAGTTAAATAATAAAAACCTGATATAAGGACAGAGGTTGGCAGCACAGCTAGTAAGCTAGAACTATGAATAAGTTTGGTGGAAATATAATTACTAATATTACTCTTATTTACTTATTTTAATGCTAGATATATGAAGTGATTCATTTAATTCTACCCAAACCATAGAATAAATACTGTAACCAAACCTACTTGATAGAAAGGAAACTTATAGAATAACCCCATTATGAGCACACAATTAACACTGGTGAAGTTTGAATTTTGACATGGGAAATCTAAGTCCTGGTCTTGTATGTTTTAAGTATGTTCTATGCCTCTACAGAGTTGTTGGACATTGTTGGCCTCAGCCCCAGCCCTTTGCCACCAGTAAGAGAATTGTGCCATCACAAGCCCCACTGATAAGGGGCAGCTCTGTGCCAGGCCATCTGTTCTAGTTTGTGTTCCATTGCTGTGACAAAACACTCTGACCAACACCTACTTGGGGAAGAAAGGGTTTATTTAGCTTACATCTCCTGGGTCACAGTTCATCATTTGAGGAGCCCAAGGCAGGAACTCAGGGCAGGAACCTGGAGGCAGGAACTGAAGCACAGGCCATGGAGGAATGCTGTTCATTGGCTTGCTCCCCTGGCCCATGCCCAGCCTGTCCTCTTATATGGTACACAACAACCTGCCCAGGGTGGCACCACCCATAGTGGGCTGGGCCCTCACACATTGCCCGACAATCAAGACAATACTCCACAGATGTGGCCACAGGCCAGTCCAATGGAGCCAATTCCCCAACTGAGGCTCCCTCAACCCAGGTGTGTCAAGTTGACACGAAAGCTCTCCAGCACACCATCTCTCGTTGTAGTGTGTCCTACCTCACTCAGAAACTTTCTTATTGACCATCAAGGCCCTTTGAGCATCCAAAAAATATTTTTTTCTTGAGTGCAAATCATGAGTAACTGAAATTTATAGCTTTTGCAATTTAATATCTGAGAGAGCAGAAGTACATTAGGCGTGATGCAAGTGCCATTTGAGAGAATTTCAGTTTCCAATTGAGATTTTTATGCTTGGCCATACTTTGGCAGCATGGAAATAAAAGACAATTTAAATCAGCCATCCTTAGAAGTTCTTTTACATTCTAGTTAACACTTGGGCAATGGCATTCTTAAGTTTAGAGTCTCATCCTGTCATGTGATTACTTTTCTTCAGGCTGTTTACTAGAGTGGACCACTAGGCTAATCATAAAATCATATTCACTATTGATTTTTTTAAAAAACTGCCTTGTATTTCAGTTGCACAAGAAGGCCTAAATTTTCTCTTATTTAATTCGATACAAGTTTTGTAAAGCAACCTAGAATGCTGGTGGGCAGTTCTTAGGATTTATCTTTTCAGACGGAGCTAGGGATATATTAATGTGAACAGACTATAAAAACAAAATGTAATGAGGAGCTTGAAAGGAAGGGAAGCAAGCTAATCTGAGAAGGCTTAAAATCCTGGTGATGATGATAAAATTATCCAGAGTGATAAGAGTTGAACTGGGTTAGAACTAGGTTTGGGTTCGAGATTTACTTTCAATGTGTATTTTTAATTGAATTTTTGCACATTTAATACAAAACATCTTGATCATCTTTATAACCTCTCCCCATCCAATCCTCCCCATTCCCCCCACCCGATTCCATGCATATTCTGTCATATGTGGTAAGGCCTACTGAGTCAAGTTTTATACCTAGATGTCCCTCAGTGCAAGTTCATCCACTAGGATCTAGTTTATCATATATTAATGGTGTGCTTTGGACTCTTCATTTAACTAACTGTGTATAACGTCTCTTGCTCAGTTTAGATACAGGGTTTTCCTTTAGACTGTACATAATCTACAGTGTTGGTATGAGAATAATACTTATTCATATCATTACTGAGAGTCTACATAATGCTAGATATGGTGTATGTGTTTATGTGCAGGTACATGTATGTGTATGCGAGGTATGTGTATGTGGGCTTGAATTTGTAGAGTAGATGTTTGTAATAAATGGTAAAAATAACACTGGTTTCTGTGTGTCTGACATAGTATAATTGAGCAGTTCAACAATAATTTAAATACCCACAAAAGTCACCAAAAAGATAGTTTGTACCACAGGAGTGGTACTGGAATCTAGGGAATAGCAAGACTCCTTCAATTTCTTTGTTTCAGACAAAGAAACAACTTAAGCGACAAAAGTGGACTTTTTCAAATATCATTAATTTTAATTAACACACTCTCTACCCATCATTTCCCCTCCCCACCCATCATTTCCCCTCCCCCCACACCCACTCACATCACCACTTACTCCTCTAGTTCAGTTTCCTACCAAGAAAGAAGGGTTTATTATCTGGAGAGTTGTCTCAGTGGTTAAAAGCACTAATTGCTCTTACAGAACCCCACATGGAAGCTAACAACCATTTGTAGCTCCAGATACCTGTGAGGGATCTAATGCCCTCTTCTGGCCTCCAATGGGCTTTGCATGCATAGGTGCATTTACATGCATACAGAACACTGCCATAAAACTAAGGAAACAGACAAACAAATAAATAAATCTTAATAAGAGGATTTAGAACAGAGATATCCTACATGGATGAACAAATGCTATCCTCAGAAGACATGAGTTACTAAGTGAAAATCTCAGTGCCAGGCAGGGGTTACTTCCTTACAAGTTATGGCCAAGGAGACCCCAGAAGCATCCCAAACAAGACAATTTAAATTGCTCTAGGTTGCTCAACATAACCAGATGGTAAGACCCTATTGCTAAAAAACAATGCACTCTGGTCTCAGCACATAGAGAAATCAGTCTTGCAGTGGCTGGGAACCTTTCTCCTTCCTGGATCACTTTCATAGCACTGGACAGTGCTATACAGGCTGCTGGGGAGAAAAGTCATCAATTATCTTACCCAGCACTGGACTCCATGTACTACAGTACTAACCTTCCAGGCAAGGTGTTCCCACTGCTCCAGCAGTAGCAAGACTGCTTATGTATGTAACCAGCCACTCTCTGGATTGCACTGAGGCCTGTTCCAAAGGAGGGAATTCCTTTCTGGTACTGTATAGCTGCTTAAAACTCATGGTTAGGAGGAATTCAGAGGCCCAAGGGGAGTACTTTTTGATGTTTTGCTTAACTTTTAAATGTTTTGCTGTGTCTAGAGTAGTGGTGTGGTAGAAAATCCAGGAGAGGGGTGTTGCTTTACCACACGACACAAGAGACATTTTTACTTTTTAAAGTGTCAGTGCATTGCCTGCATATATGTAAGTGCCCCTGTGTCATGCAGTGCCCACAAAGATCAGAAGATGACATCAGATCCCCTACGACTGGAATTCAGGTGATTATTAGCTGCCAAGTGGATGTTAAGAACTAAACCTGGGTCCTCTGCAGGAGCAGACAGTGCTCTGAACCCCTGCACCATCTCTCCAACCCCCATTTTTAATTTTTAAAGTATGTTTTCCCATAGGACAAAGGCCTGAGTCTCTAACTCCTAAAATTTCTATTAGCATGGATGAGTTACTCTAAGCAAGCATTCAGGAATAAAAGATAGACAGACCAAAGGTCATTTGTCGACAGAGATAAGGAAACTATTTTCAACAGAATGTATCTTGTTTACAAATATAGAGCAAATGCTCACAGAGCTGTGTGAATAAGTTTGGCTTCCTTATCTTCTCTAAATATAAGAAACACAGTACTTCATAATCTGCATCTACATACATATCTACTGCATACACAACCATCATAGATATTCTTGGCTTGGCTTGTGTTGGCTTCACAGATATGTCAAGTATGCATTTAGCAGAGTTCTAAGAGGGCAGTGGTCTCCAACAGGTCATGTTGTCAAGCTGCCTACTACTTATCCATGCGTTTGTGCTGCTCTTCATCTTACTCAGAGAAGCTTCTTACTGTGGGGCATAGTGGCTAATGCAGAGATCTGTAATTGTCCCAAATGCTGAGAATAACTGACTATGAGTTTGGGCTATAGATGGAACATCTGTATCGATCTCCATCTCATCCATGGCTCAGGGAAAGTTGTCAAAGAGGGGGACAGAAAGAATGTAGCAGCCTGGAGGATGAAGAGGAATGATATATAAAGCTGACCCCTGGACATGAGTAGGCTGTCACACATATGAACTCAGAGCAGCTGTGGCTACTCACAGAAAACCTCCATAAGATAAAGTAACCCACCACTTATTTTTAGACTTTGGAGTCTTGGCATATATGGGCAGAGGATATGTAGGCATATTTTAGAGTAATATAAATTTAAAAAGGAAAAATGTGAATCCTTAAAAAATATGGAAATGACAAATGGTTTGTTTACATGATATAAATTTTATTAGTGTGACACACTATACTCAACCTGAACAGAAACACACCCAAAAAACTCACAATAGCACGCGTGTGTATATATACATGTATATATATATATATATATGCATATGTTGAAGGGGTACAGATTGGAGGGAACAACAGCAGAGGAACAGGGACAGGGAACTGACTGAAACAGTAAAGTTCCCCCAAGGACAATAATCCTCTGCTTTGAATAAAACTTTGAAGAATCAGAAAAATATACAGGGCAGGGATGGCAAGGTGCACGAACTTGAGTAGGGTGCAGGGACAAGTTGAATCTAGATTGGACTGAGAAAGGATATATGAAACTCACATAACTTCAATAAAAATGTAAAAAAAATGTAGACATACCCCCCAAAAAAAATTAAAAAAAAAAAAAAAGATAAAGTAAAAAGTTCAGCAAGTAGCTGGAAAGGGCTTCTGAGTCTCCACCCCTAACAGAGGAGCAAGTTGATGGCTAAGGGAGAGTCACTTTTCTTGCAGGTGTTGGCCCTTGGTAAATTGGCCGTGCTCCAGTGAGTGACCCCATACACATGTGCATCCAGGCAGCACTAACTGGACTTAGTGGGTTATAGAAAAAAAAACAGAAGAATTGGAGATAGGTAGAAGATATGTTGGGAGGGGAAGGGGAAGCTCTGTGGAAGGGTTGGGACAGGTGTGATCAAGACATCTTGGAAACAGGCGTGGGATTTTATTTTTTTTAGGCATGAGAATTTTTGAGTGACTTCTAGAGTGGACGTGATAGGAGATTAGAGCAGAGGATCTGTGGCTTGCAGAAGAGACAACATCAGAGTAGTTTATCAAATTGGGTGAATGAGGAACATGGTTTCCTCATATGGTAGGAATTGTAATATACTATGTCTTATATAATGCATTTTGTAGAACTGCTATAGGCAGTAGAAGTTCATTTACCTTTTACTTTGGAACAATCATGTGCATCCAACCCCATTAAAAATGCATCACTCAGGCTGGAGAGATGGCCTAGCGGTTAAGAGCGCCAACTGCTCTTGTAGTTCGATCCCCAGCACCCACATGGAGGCTAAGAACCATCTTTAACTCCAGTTCCAGGGGAATCCGACGCCCTCTTCTGACCTCCGCGGCATTGCACGACATGGGTGCACAGACCTGCATGCAGACAGTACATTCATATACATACAAAATAAATAAAATAAAATAAACGCATCACTTTTTGAAATAGGAAAAATTGGTTAGATACCAATTTTTATTCATTAAAATTTTAAATTATTTTTTATTATATGTATGTGTGTGAGGCTGGGTGAATTTATTTCCAGAACATGTGTGTAGGAGCCTACAGGGGCCATAAGAAAATATTAGGTCTCCTGTAACTGGAGTTACAGGCAGTTGTGAGCCACTAGGTGAGTATAGGGAACTGGACCTAGATCATTTACAAGAGTTTAAGTGCATTTAACGACTACTGAGCGATCTTGCCACCAATAACCAGTATTTTAAATAAATAAAAACCATGGCCAAATGTATAATAGATTATTGTAAATACATGATATCCTGATAAATATGGCAAGATTCTAGGTCCCATTAATAGTAGCAGTATCAAGCAATCCATAATAGATTTGCATTCCTGGACACTTTGCTAGCTCTGTCAAGTCTTTTGCTCTCTGAACTTAGTTGTTTGGAAAGATGAATCTATAATTACTCTGATTATTGATCAAATATATTTTTGACTAAGAGCCAAAACACACCTTTAATTTTAGAGTTATTACTAACTAAATAAATTAAAAGTAATTTCATAAACATGATCAGCATGTTTTTTGCAAACGTTTACAAGTATTAACTAATTTAATCCTCAACAGTATTATAAGAGCTGTGGCTATCTCCAACGTGAGAACTTCGTCCAAGGTCTCATAAATTACAAGTGGTGAAGCAAGTTAACTTATCCCTGTCTGTCTGTCTTTAAATTAGGGATGGAGGTGCAAGTAGAAAGTACTTTTTAAATAGCAAAATAGCATTTTTATTATAATTTTAATACAATTAATAGTATCCAAATTATATTGATATATGTTCCTGTAATACTACCAGAAATCAGAAATTTTAAGGTGCTATACTCAAAACAGAAAGCCATCTTACTAGAGAGGGATTCTAAGTTTTATGTGATGTCCTTAATTCTATATTATGAGATAAATTTTAGTTTTGTTAAATTTAAGGACAGCAGTTAAATGCTTAGCTCAGAGGAAAATGGGATGGTTGAAGATTAGAACGTATTTATTTATTTATTTATTTATTTATTTATTTGTCTTTTCGAGACAGTGTCTCCCTGTAGCCCCAGCTGTCCTGGAACTCACTCTGTAGACCAGGCTGACTTTGAACTCACAAAGATCTGCCTGCCTCTGCCTCCCAAGTGCTAGGATTAAAGGCGTTCACCACCACGCCCGGCTAGATTAGAATGTATTTATATATATCCATTATTACAGCTCTGAAAGACCATTGAAAGTTTGCTGACTCTAAACTTTTAATTTTATAAATGAGTAATTAAAGATTGTCTAAGCAAATGACTGATTGAGCCAAGGGAGAGAAACACCATGTTTGAAATCGCGGTCTGTCCTTCGTATTATCTGTGTCTCTGTATCTTTGCTTTCCTTGCTGCTGAAAGGTGGTTGTTTTTCACTAATCTTCTCTTCCTCCCTACCACCATCCTTAGAGAGGAAAGTTAACTGTAAGAGTATAACGTGAAATTATACGAACTTGTTACTTCATGAGAAAACTCAGGATTGTGAGACTTTCTAGTGGTTCTAGGAACTTTTAAAGAAAAAGGTTAAAACTAGCTCCAAAGAGGTACAACTTGATAAGTTTTGACACATGAAAGCATCTATTCAAGACAATGGTCTTACCCATCACACCCAAAAGCTCCTTTATTCCCTTGTGCAGTTTCTGCATCTAACTTGCTTCCCATCCCTCCTCTACCTCTAATTCAAAGGCAACTGCCTTTCTTCTTTCTGTGCTCCACAGGAGAATTTAATGTACATGGATTGATGCAGTATGTACCATTTAACATCTTTCATTCATGACTATTATCAGATATATCCATTTTATTGTATTTATCAATAGTTCATTTCTTCTCATGGCTAAATTGTATTCCATTGAATGAATATCACAAATCGTCCATTTTCTTACCATTTGGTGTTGCTTTTATTTAGGTCTACTATAAATACCATTGTGATAAATACCTGTGCAAGTCTGAATGGACATATGTTTTCATTTCTTGTGGGTAAATACCTTAGGAGAGTAAGATGATTAGACCATAGGATTAGATCACATTTAAGTTTTTAAGCAACCACCAAACAATTTCTAAAAGGCTTGTTTGATTTTTTTTCTTCTCCCAATGTATTAGAATAACAACCTTATATATCTACCATAACACTGGGTGTGCTCCATCTTTTTGGTATTAACCATTCTAATAGGTGTGTCATGGTACTTGACTAAAGGATTTAATTATGATTTATGTAATAATTCATGATGTTGATTACCCTCTAATACTTATTTGATACTTATATGTTTATATTATTGAGGTGTCTGTTAAAATCTGTTTATTATTTTTAGTGGGTTGTTTATTTTCTTATTGACTTTTTGTATTTTGAGTTTCTCTATATACTTTATAGATGCAGCCATCATTATCAGATATAAGATTTGCAAGCATTTTATTTTTTTATTTTTATTTATTATGATTATTCTATAAGTATATTGCCTACATGTATGTAAGTGCACCCATGTTGTGCAATGCCCAGGGAGATCAGAAGAAGACATTGGGTGGCCCTGGAACTGGAGTTACTGATGATTGTTAGCCACCATGTGGATCCTGGGAATCAAACCTCAGTCCTCTTCAAGAGCAGCCAGTGTTCTCAACCTCTGACCCATCTCTCCAACCCTGCAGGTGTTTTCTTCGCAAAGTTGTGATAAATTTTTATGTCTTCTTTCAGACACTTTATGATTTACATGGAGGTCCATAATCCATTTGAAATAAGATGTGTAAAGTTTGTAATTTTGCATATAGATGTCCAATTATTCAAACATCATTATTTGAAAAGGAAATTTTTCTCTATTGAGTAGCCCTGTGCATTGTTGAAAATTTGTTGTTTATACATTTATATACCAGCCTTTATTTTCCTTCTGCATTGTCTTGGTTGTATTTGCTTCATAAGTCAAAAAAGCTATCTGATAATAACTAAAAAGTCATCCTCAATGCCTCTTTTCCTTTTTGACATTGCCTTTACAGTTATATGTCTTTCAGATTTCTACATGATTTTATAATCATTTATCAATTTTTGTAAATTAAATAACTTTATGAGATTTGGCTTGGAATTGTGTTGCATCACTGATTCAATTTTCAAACCATGGCATTGTTATACTAATTTACCTTTTAAATTTTTTTCTTCAAAATTTTTTTCTTTGAAGGTTGGGCTATGACTTACTGGTACAGTGCTTTGTTAACTTGGGCATATTTTTATGAACATATGTCTAAATATACCATGATTCTTTTTTATCAAATTTTTATTAAGTTTTCTGCATCTCATATGTCTTGGTCAAATTTGAACCCCCTTCTAGTCCACCCCCCTACCAGATTTCAGGTATTCTATCACATATGTTAAATCCTATCTGTCCAGTGTTTGAACCCAGATGTCCCTCTTTGCATGGTCATGTACTGGATTCTAGTCAGCCTATCTAGAGTCACTCCCTTAAAGAAGATCTATAGTTCCTTAAGGGTTAGTGTCTGTTGCCTATGTCCCCTGTTATATGCTGGGGCTTTGTTTGATTGAGTTGGCATGGATCTTATGCTTGATTCTTGATTATGCTGAAAATTTAGTTTCATTCACTATGGTTGTTTAAGGAAGAAGCTGAAGTAACTAATTTGAAATAATCTTTTCATATATATGTATGTAGTGACATATAAGTTTTCTTAAATATGATTTTAAGAGCATGTGAGGCAAGTTACTAAATATTATTTGCATTTAGTTAAAATACATTCTAATTTCATTTTGATTTCTTGTTTGACCAGTTGATTATTTCAAATTGTGTATTGGAAAATTTCTAGATATTGTTCACTTATTGACTTCATAATTTCAATGTGGTCAGGAAATATGCTTCCTATGACATGGATCCCTTCATATTTATTAAAATATGTTTTGCTGGGGCTAGAGACATGACTCAGTGGCTAATATCACTTGCTTGAACAATTTGAGAGCCAGAGTTCATATCCTAGCCTGGCACCAGGTAACTTCATGTTCAGCAAGATTGCTCCTCAAAGGAGCAAGATGGACAATAGAAGAGAACAACCAGCACCCTCCTCTGACCTCTGTAAACATGTGCCCATGTGTGCACACATATAGAACGTGTACCGGCACATCATATACACATGCATCATATATACACACACACAAATAGAACATTATTTATGTTGCACAGTATGTCCTTTCTTGGTAAATACTACCCAAGAAATTGCAAAGTATGTGTGACCTTTGTTACTGTTGGATAAAGTACTCTACAGAGATACATTAGATTTTCTGTCTTATTGTTTACTTAGTTATTCAGAGGAAAGGTGCAGATATCTCCAGCTATAAACAATGGATTTCTGTACTTCTCCTTCCAGCTTTGTATCTTCATAAAACTAACTTTATCATTTCAATGCAACAATTACGCTGAGCTAAAACCAGTTCCTTCTACTTTATTTGGCCTGGCCTAGAAGTTCCATCTGTAAGATGAGGAAATAATAAGTTCCATCTTGTTTTCTTTCTGTCAGATTTCATTTCTTTCTTTTGCAACTTCAAAAAGAATATTTTATTTATTAAAGAATTACTCTTTGAGGGGCTGGAGAGATGGCCTAGCAGTTAAGAGTGCCGACTACTCTTGCAGAGGACCCAGGTTCAATCCCCAGCACCCACATGGCAGCTGAAAACCGTCTTTAACTCCAGTTCCAGGGGAAACTGACACCCTCTTCTGACCTCCACAGCATTGCACGACACGGGTGCACAAACCTATATGCAGACAGTACACTCATACACATTAAAAAAAATTAAAAAAAATTTTTTTAAGTACATGATGTTTAAATGCGCATCTGTCTGTATATGGTGCCGCCACCACAGAAAAACCATTAAAATCCTGAAATATATAATCTAAGTTCGAACATGTCAATATATGTAGATATTATAAACATGTGGTTTGGTGATATTAAATGGAAAAACAGTAGCCAATACATACCAGTAATGGGCTAAGAGGAAGAAAACACACTACATGGGCAGAAGAATATAGTGGAGTGAAAGTTGAACAGAATCATGTGCCTTAAATACTATACTATCTTTGTATTTTTTACTTCTCAAATCATTCCTGGCACCTATGGAGTTCAATGTATTTTTTGTTAAATTGTGTGAACTTGAACTAAAAATAATATTTGATCAGGGAAATATTTGATTTATGTTGTCCTACACTCCTTAGCTTTGAATAAGTGGGACTACAACTAATAAAATTAATTAAGGATGAATATAAACCTTGTGATACATTTAGTGAAAACGGAATAACTAGTACAACATGAATGACTGTTCCACTTAAGATCTCCCCAAGACTTCCAATGTATGGATTAGAGAGTGAAGAATAAATATACAAAATTTATCAGCTCAACTGGTGTAATGAAAATCTCACTAATTTTCTGAAAATTAATCCTCTAAGAATTTGTTGAATTTGGGATCAGCTAATATTAGGAAAATGAGGCAGCTAGTTTGAATTCAAAATTTGCCTTGGCTGCTAAGAGGGGAAAACACAGTGCCTTCCTGGGTTGGGACTCTTGGCGGGCCCAGGGAATGGATCCTCCCTGAAGGACACTGAGGGACTCTATAGATCATGTATATGAGAACTCATTAAATTGGGTGGCACTGTGGGGGGAGGTGGAGAAGGACGTGGATGTAAATGCCATCATCCAATGATTTTGTATGAAAATCCCCCAAATTCACTAAATATTAAAAGAAAAAAGAATTGCTTTGAGGTTCAGGGAACATCCCTGTGGTGACGCTGTTGAGATTTGTACGAGATTTGTAGTGGGGCCCACTTAATCCTGGGACGACCCATGTGGAAAATACGTGCAGGAAAGCACATCACGTATACACAGGTTGAGGTCCAAATGCAGAGAGAGATTTTATTCCAACATGTCTGCTTAAATATCCATCATGACTCAATTCTCAGGGCCGAATGCTAAATCTTTTCGTCACTAGACTCCACCCCATGGGTGTGGCCAGGGAGCTATACCATTGGCTTAGAATCCAACCCATCTTAACTAAGTTTTCCCACACATCCCAGAAGAGGAAGTAGAGGAAGAGGAAGCAGAAGGAATGTCAGAACCGGAGGAAGGCGAAGAGTGCTGGGAAATACTTTGTTGTAGACAGGGCATGGATGTTGCACACATGAACTCCCACTTGTTGTGATTACCTGCACAAAGCCTGCACAGGATCCAGCCGCCCCAAAGCTCAGCAAAGATGGGGCAGATAGTCTCCAGGCCCCACCCCTAACTGAGGAGTTATTGGCAGTTGATTGTTTCTGGGTGAAAGGAACTAATTATTTAAAAATATGGCCACTGGGAGGATCCCATGCTCCCTCTGAAGCCCCCCGCCCCCCCACATGAGCAGCGCTAACTGGACTTAATGGATCATATATAACAAAAAAGAAGGTGAGAGGGGAAAATCTCAGTGAGATATGGAGGGAGATGGAGGAAGTCAGAAGGGGCAGATATTACCATATCTCATTGTTTCCACTTAGGAACTTCTTAAGAATTAAACATAATTTTAAAGAATAGACTTGGCCCCAGTCCAAATCTGAATATTTAGCTGGGTAGTCTTTGGTTTACAGATTTTTTTTCATAGTGTCATTTTCCTTCCAAATGCTATTCCTTTTAACACCATGAGATGTGTGCTATCTTCTCTGCCATTTTCCTACCTATCTCTGCATATGCCAGCTCTCTGTTAGCTTCAAGTTCTAGCCAAGTGCTGAGCCCTCCATGAGGCTACTCTGACTTCCCTGTGGATGAAATATGTTTTTCTTTGTTCTGATATTAACTCATGCTATATGCTCTCTGTCACTTACACTTCTAAGAATTGTCTTTTCTGTGTAGCTATTTCATTGTAAGTTTCTTAAGCATAGACTGATGTATTTTTCCTTTTTAATTGATTTATTATGATTTTCTTACAATATAATTTGATGTTATTTAGATTCTTTATCCACACCTCCTCTTATCGCCCCATCCCAAATGTCCTCCGTGTGGGTCCATCCACTGGAACCTGGTTTGCATACCAGGAGTCCTGTCCTTGAAAGAGAAGCTCTCTCCTCCTCCCAGCAGCCATCACTTGCCAAAATTCCTTAGGTTGGTTTGGGATTTCTTACCCACTTCCCCATGTCTATACTAAGTTTTTGTTTGGTTTGAGATTCCATAGGACTTGCATGTGCTATCACTAATGTTGTGAATTCAAACTACAACAATACCTGACTTGGAAAGCTATGCCCAGTGGTGCAGTAGTGGCATAAATATTATGGGAGTAATTAACCACTCTCTAATTGGATTTAAGTCCTGCTTTATAGAATGGATCCCATACCTAACACTGATATCTAGCTTAGGAGCCCAAGGATAGACAAGTCACAGGACGTAGGGAAGAGGCTAGTTTTTATAGAACAGTTATCACATTAAACTGATCCCTAATGACTTATTGTTATACGTGTAGATTAACACATCTCTCAGTTCTCACAAGAGAAGTATACTTATATAGCAAATGGTGATTAACACAGTTTCAGCTTTTTATGTGTGCATTTACACAAAGTACAACACATGGGGCATATTACAGGTCATTTCCAAATAAGTGAATAAATGAGCTATTTTATCATTTGAAGAAATTTTTATGTTGATATTCCACAAGCAGCTTATTAAATCTCCAACATTTCCCAAGATAAGAATGAGGGGACCTTTTGATAGATTTTGGACAAATTGCAAAAGATGCGTTGACCAAAAGGTAAAAGAAACTCTGGTTATAGATAAGGCTAATATAACAATGCTGTTTTGCTCATGGAATTTAGAAAGCATTAACTGGGATTTTGGAAGATAACTTAAAAACTTTTATTTTCCAGTAGCTTCCTGAGAAATTCAGAACATTTACTAGTGAAAGAATATTTTCGGGAAGTTGTGGGCTGGCTGGTCGACGGTTCATGAAGAAGAAGCATGTGGCTGGGGCAGATGGGAGTGTATAAGGGCAGAAATAAAGGCAGAGGAGGGACTGTGGGTGTGAGCTGAACAGAACACCATGAATGAGAAAAAAGAAAGGTTGGTTGAATTGACATTGAAAAACAAGCAGTCTAAAGTGTCTATCATAATACGAAAGACAACAATCTCCCTACCAATCAGCACAGGTAGAAATTCTGAAAGGTCAGTTCTACAGCTAGCCCCTTCAATTTAAAATTTTAAAATATAAAAGTAAACAAGATGACTGTGAGCATCAGCCTTTGGGACTTTCATACCACAAGGTCATGAGAATTAATGAATCAACCAATACTAGGGCAGAAGGGCAGAAAAAGTAGTTAATCCAAATCTTTCAGGCAGGTCTTACAAAAGGAAGACAGCAGAAATCTTTAATTTGTGCATCAAACATTTTCTACCTTGATTTTTACTTCTTGAATTTTTAGGTCAGTTGAATACACAATGAACTTATTATGTATTTTCTTCTATTTGTCTTTTTCTTCTCATAAAGCATGAATAAATACTGCTATTGCTGGCTGTGAAATTAGCTCTGAGTATCTAGATTCCTTAGCCAACTCTCACTACTTAGTGACTTCTTCAAAATGTTTTACCACTAAACCAGCCAAACTTCAGAGACTGTTGGGACTGTTGGAAACATTGGTCAGGTTACTGTTTTTAGTAGAAGAAAGTTGGAAGAAAATATATCTTGAAATTCTACTCATATTTTGTTTAGTGATTATCCTAGGCATTTTGTTGTTAAAGTACACAAACATATTCCTTTGGAATTAACATATAACTACTATGTGCAGAACATTCTTAGGTCCCAAGAATATTTAAAGTCATGCCTCTCCATAATATATATCCATATAATAGTTAATTATATCATGTTATATGTGATTAGTTTTAGAACAATAAATAAATATGAACAGGCTTGTCTAACAACTTTTAAATTCCAAAATAAACAATTGGCTTTGTTTTATAATCATAAGCTTTCTGACTAATATTTGGGATATAAACTCAGATAAACAACTTGTAGGGTAATAAGAGTGTTGACACTATACAAAGGAAAAATATTCACATATGTGTGTTAACTCACTAGAGATTTAATAAAATATTAAAAGATGCCATGAGGACTATGTATTACTTTCTCGCATAATAAACGGGAGATATCTTCCTGTATGCGCGCGCACACACACACACACACGCACACGCATATAATCAACTATCTTCCATTTTACTATCTTTCACTCAAATTATACATCTGTGGCCTGCCACCCCAAGCTTGTGGTTGAAGATTTTTTTGCACTTCTCTTCCTCCCACTTCTTCCCCCCACACACTTATGGTATGTGCAGTTTCACAGACCCATATGAAGACAGGGGAATACTGACAGGGTTGCTTTCCTCAAGTGTGGGAATGAAAATCCTTCCCAATGAAAACATCTGTCCCTGTTCAAGTCATGCCCAGTTATCCCCCTAAAGATATGTTCTGATTAACTTTTTTTAAAGTCTTAAGATAGCAGTTTGTGTAGCAGATCTAATTAAGAAGTTTATGTAACAGATCTGCAGGGTTTTTTTTTTTTTTTCCTTCGTCTTCTTTAACTGGGTTCTTTGAGCTCAGTTTGAATGTTACCAGCTTTCGCTATGCAACGGCCAAGTGCTTCCCAAGCTGAGAACTACCAGCTTTTGTGGGATACAATTGCTTCCTTAAAACAATGTGAAGAAGCTATGCAACATGCGTTCATTCCGGTAAGGAAAATGTGGGGTTTTCTTTTTTATGGCGTAAGGATTCCTTTATTCATAGCATTGGCTTAGAGAGAAACACAGGTATTTTGTGCATTCGAAAACATGGATTTTTCTCTGTAGTTCTTGTTCAGAACAAATGTGTAAGTCTGATTCTGTTTGCTTTGTATGAAATCTGTATTCTAATTATGACCAAACATTGACAAATGAGAAAGAGTAATAGTGACCCAAATTAATACCACTAATAATGTTAGTTTCTAATAGTAACATGCAATATTGATATTCCTCATACTAAAATTAGACAGTTTACATTTCCTGTTCAGTATCCAACTACTACTTAGAGCTGCTTTAATATATTTTCCAGTGGGTTTGACAGATAGATTAAAAAAGTCAGGAATTAGCTCTAAATTCTCTTTCTTGTGCTAATTTGAGCAAAATACCTTTTAAAAGACTCCTAAAAAGTTATCGTTTCTTCAATAGTGATGCAATACTCAGAGATTTGTGAATATGCCTGATAGAATCTATAGATACATGAATTAAATCAGTAAATGAATCATTGTTTGGTTTCATGTTGAAGAAATGATTCTGCTCTGATGATTTATCCAACTAGTGGCCCAAGGCTGGCCACAATGGATAGATTGAGATGAGAACAGCACTTGAAAGTAGTAAAAGAAAGTAGTTGGTTATTTTGATCAAATCTGTGGTGAAGTATTGAGACCAAAAATTAGGAATAAGAGGATGTTCTTACAACTTAATCTGCATTAAAAATAATGAACTTCCTCATGAAAAACATTTCTTCCATTGAAACTCAAGAGATAGGCTTCTTTCAACAAATGAACAAAGTAAATCTTCCTGAAGTTCAAGTTATTTTAAAGGGTCCCAACTTAGATGCCATCCTCTTTTGCTCTGCAACTTTTTGATCTCCCAAATGGTTCAAGGATTACTGTATCTGAAATTCTTCTAATTGAATGCTGTGTTCCTATTGGAGCTCTGTAGGTGGATCTCCCATATCAACAACTTAAGATATCTGAATTTTGCAAGGAATCACAAACACTGGTATTTGGGGGCTTTTTCATTTTTATTTTATTTTATTTTTATTGATGCTCTGTGTATTTCATACATCATTTTCCAATTCAGTTCAGGCATATTTCCCCTTCCCTTCCCCCCACCCCACCCGATCCCATCCCAGATCATGCATTCTGCCATAACTGTCCTGCATCTTTCTCTGTTTTTTTTTTCATTTTTTAACAATAAGTGATAATTTATGAGTTCAAGCATTCTTCATGTAAAACCAGTTTGCAAGCAGTTGTACCCAAACCCACACAGATCATGGGTTCCACCATCCAGCAGGGGGAGCTTGTATGTTCAATCAGGTTGATCAAATGAGTGTCCAGACTATATTGTTGTAGTTTCGCCATTCACCCCAATTGCCGCCCTTACGTTCTACCATGCCCCCTCTTCCACAGATTGTCCCCTAGGCTTAGAAAAGGGGCACAGGGACAAGAAGCAAAACAGTCCACTTTCTCTGGAGCTGTTGCCTTGGACTCTGGTCAATTCTGGCTGTTTCCTTTCATGGGCTGACAGTTTGTTCGGGAATAACCTTTCGATCCTACTAATGAAGCACAAGCAATTAGATATATAGGTATTTAAACAGTACTAATTGTTATGATAGGTTACTTTGGTATAGACACAGATATTTGGATGGTATGTTAATCCATGAATTACATTTTTTTCCTGTTAAATATGTTCAGTTAAATGTTCTGTTTTGGGCTGGAATCTGTGGACATACTTGCTTCTGTGTATGTGAAACTCTTCTTCCTTTGATTCACTAAGAAAATTATGATATCCCCTATGAATCTCAAGGATATGCTCCTTCATCAGCCTTCTCTTGTTATACACACTCTGCATTCGTGGTTCTTATGTGGACCTCTAATTTATCACCTAACATAATATTTTAAAGTCTTTTATTCATTGTCTTCCTAATACCTTGTAACTTCTTAGAGAAAAGCAAAAATGAACATCATAGTCAAGAACAAATATTTCATTTTTGTTCTTCTGTACTGAACTTTAGAGATCCATCTGTTCCTAGAGTTTAATGCAGTGCCTGACACAGAAAGACTGCTTGGTAAGCAGATGCTAATATCTAGCTCAAATTTTAGAATTTGATTTATTTCATGGCCTTTATCAATAGTTTGTTCATATTGATGCAATAATTATTTCTACTTTAATATATCTATAGAAAAAGAGTAATCTTTTGTGTGATCATCATGGAATGGGTAGTGGCATAGACAGTCACATGTTAACACAGGAATAGGTTCAGGGGCCTATGGGAATGAGAGACTTCAAATCAATTCTGCTAGCACATGAGTATTCTGTGTTGCACATTAATACCTATCCCTAAATCTATTACTCTTATAGACACATAAACATACCAGGAATTTTTTTTTGAAGCTACTAGGAATTTTATAATGTTCCAAACCTTCTCTAATATCTTCTAAAACTTTATTAAATATATATCATTATAATTTATGAAGTCTTTTAAAGAAACTATAGCTGTTGTTAAAATATCACCAGCTGGGCATGGTGGTGCACACCTTTAATCCTAGCACTTGGGAGGCAGAGGCAGGCAGATCTTTGTGAGTTCAAGGCCAGCCTGGTCTACAGAGCGAGTTCTAGGACAGCTGGGACTACAGGGAGACCCTGTCTCAAAATGACCAATATCTATATCTATATCTATATCTATATCTATATATATATATATGTGTGTGTGTGTATGTATATATTACCACTTGAAGATAATACTATTTAAATTAAGCCTAAAATTATTTTTGTTATCATATATAACACAGATGTTAGAAACATGAGTCTGTTCCAACTATATGTACTCTATAACAAATCCATGTAGATTAGGAAACAAAAGAATATACCCATACATGCATCCACACATACATACTTACACACAGTTATATATGGCACATAATGATACCCTTCGCTGTTTATGATAGCTTAAATCTCATGCTGATTAAAAAGATGTCAGTTCACAGGTGGCATTAAGGAGGGCAGTTGGGCCAGAAAACATAATAAAAGTCATCTTGATTGAAAAGAAGAAGTAGAACTTTCTTAGTGCCAGTGGGTGATATGATCTTATAGGTAGAAATCCCAAGGACTTCTTCCACTTCTGAGTTTACAGCAGTAAATTTAGCATGGTTACGTGATAAAGGACAAATGTATAAAAACCAATTATTTTGGGGCCCGGAGAGATGGCTCAGGGGTTAGGAGCACTGGCTGCTCTTGCAGGACCCACATGGTAGCTAACAATCATCTGTAACTCCAGTTCCAGTGGATCCAATGCCTTTTCTGACCTCCTCGGGCACTTACATACATGTAGCCAATGCACTCAATACACATAAAATAAAAATAATAAATAAAAAATATTTAAAAATCTAAATTAAAAAATCTATGTGTATGAGTGTATTGCTTGCATGAGTGTAAAGTGCATCTGTAAAAAAAAAAAGATGTCAGTTTTAAATCCCAGCAGAGGTAGGTAGATCTCTATAAAATCAGGCCAGCCTAGACTACATAGAAAGATCTAGGCCAGCCATGACTACCGGGAGACCCTGTCTGAAAAAGAACAAAACAAAAGTGAGACAGAACGTAAGAAAACAAATGGCAGTCTATATGAATCTTAATAATTTGAATAATGTATAAGAAGCACAGAATTGTGCTGCTATTGCTGATCTTTGAGAAACTAACCCAAGCAGTTCACAAGCAGGTGAAAACTCTTCCCTGTATATACTCTTAAGTGTAGATTGCTAATAAATCATTAAATAATCTGGATCCTACAGGTTCTTGATCCTCTTTCATGCACAATGACCATGAACCATACATAGGATTTCAGTTAATGGTGTTCAACAGAGTATTAAAAACCCTGATTCATAACCTCAACCCATGGTATAGTCTACTCCCAGAGAACCCCTTACCTCATACAGCCTAAAATTCACATGAATAACAATAAGTGTAGAACAGCCAATACCTAGATCATGTTGCTCAAAACTGTACACAGAAGTTGGAAGGAAACCTGTGAGGCCCTGAAGTTTCAAGGACTAATATCACAAATCATATCGTGCTTCTAGAAACGAGATGGAAATCAAAGCAGGACTCAAGCACGTTTAACTGCTAGACCCATTGTCCTGAGTTCAAAGCAGCAACAAAGATTTCCATATCTTTTTATTGAATGCATGATGAATAAAATCCTCTCAAGAAATCTTGGTAACTAGCCCTATCATTGGACCTTCAGAACATCAATTATGTAGTATCTTTGGGTTATAAGCAAATCAAAGACCTTGATGTTTATTGAAGGATTATATAGGCTTATAAGTTGGTCACATAACAGGAGTTCTATTCATAAGACTCATCTGTTTTTTTGCTTTGTTTTGTTTTGTTTTTTTTCTTTTCGAGACAGGGTCTCCCTGTAGCCCCAGCTGTCCTGGAACTCACTCTGTAGACCAGGCTGGCCTTGAACTCACAAAGATCTGCCTGCCTCTGCCTCCTGAGTGCTAGGATTAAAGGCGTGCGCCACCATGCCTGGCTTTTTTTGTTTGTTTATTTGTTTGTTTTTGAAGACTCATCTGTTTTTACACACCAGTTTGTTCAGCTCACACACCCTCTATATGCCAGCCATTATTCCAAACACAAGATCAGGTACAAAGGGACAATATACTGGTCCGTGACACCATAACTTTGCAATCAGTTACCCTTTGGTCAAGTGCTCATGTCCTACTGCAGTGCATGAAGTCACTTTTCTTCATGATTGGTCATCATATTTACATTTGGCAACTCATTCACCCTGGAATTCAGTAAACTCATAGTCTATTTCATCTACCCATTTAACTGCTGGAAATTATGCGTCTGTTAATCAAAAGCCCTTGACATGGTATTCATTTGCCTATCTCTGAAAATGGTATTTTGATCTTTTAAATGTTAAGTGCTAAGCATTGGAAGAAATTCACAAATAAATTAATCATGAGTTGAAAGTCTGCCTATAGGGATTTTCTTTTTTAATACATTAATTTTTTTATTATTTGACATTTTTAAGATGTATAAACTATGTCTTTCCCATTTCTGTCTCCTGACTCACCTTGTCTTCACTGGCTCTCTTCCAATAGATCTTCCTCTCCACTTTAAGGCCTTTACTGTTTTAATATCCCCCAAATCCAGTTAGTGCTGCCGAAATGCATATGTCTGTGGAGTTATTTACGGAGCATGGGAACCTGCCAGTCACCACCCCTCAAAGAAAAGTAACTCCCTCCCTCAGCAGCTTCAACTTCTAGTAGTGCCTCAGCTAAGGCTGATGACTTGAGATCCCCTCCCCCTCTGTGCTGGCCCTTTTAACTGGCTTGATCTTGTGTAGGTTTTGTGCACGTAACTACCGCTGTTCTGAGTTCATGTATCCAACAGCCATGTCAAATCCAAAAGAAAGCATTTCAGTGAACATCTCTTCAACCTCTGTGTCTTACATTCATTCTTCCCCTTCTTGATGATCCCTGAGCCTTGAGTGGAGTAGTTATGGATGTCCCATGCCACAGCACTCAACGTCACTTAATGTCAGCAATTTAAATAGTTATGAATTAACCACTACATTAACCACTGCCCACTGCAATAAGAGGCCTTTTGCCCAAGGTTGAAAAGAAGCACAAGTCTATGGATAAGGCAGTTTGACAGCATGACAATTCAGCAAAACATCAAAATGTTCCTATCTTTGGCCTGTGACTTTCTTATCTATGAGTTTTTCACCATATTTACAGTACCAGGCATAAATTCTACTCTATGGAACAGGCCTCAAATCCAAGCAAGAGAGTGGTGAGTTATACCCATAAGCAGTCTTGATTAGACCAGTGGTTACAGCTTTTCTGGCAGCTTGTTATGGTAGCATGTGGAGTCGAGTGTTGAGATAAGGCTGTTATGTGCTTTCTCCTCCAGTAGCCTGCATAGCACTTTCCAGCACTCTGAAACCTATCCAGGAGAAAGTTCCCTTATGAGTCAAGGTGGATTTCTTTATGTTCTGCATTCGAAGCCAATGGCATTTTCAGCAGTGGGATCTTACCATCTAGTAAGTGGGTAACCAACAGTGATAGCAATAGCCTGTGTTGAACTGGGTGTCTTTGAGACTTCTCTAACTAATAACTAATAGGGAATGTTCTACAACTTAGCAATTATAACCCATTCTCTTTGGCAGCAGCATTATACAATCATGCAGGATACCTTTGTTTAAACACTGAGAAATTTTCAAATGAAGGTACAAATCACTCTAATACTAGGTCAAAGTCTCCTAAGTCCCACAAGTCTCTGAGAAGGGACAGGCTTCTTGAAGGGATAGCTCACCTAAGTTTTGAAGGTTAAATAAAATTTTGACTTGAAGTGATACACCTTACAAATGACGGGAATGAAAAAAGTACTTAGTAATTATCCAAACATAGTCCATTTTCTTATCTGTTCATTCATCCAACTGGTACTCAGTAAATGTTTTGTATGTTTCAGTAACTATAGTCTGCCCGAACACAGAAAATAAGAAAAATCACAAACCCTGCCCTAAGGGTACCTCTACTAGAGTAGAGAAATAGATGAGTTTCAGAGAGTTTAGTATGTTCTCTGGTTCCAATGGCCTGGCCCATAGATAGAAAACTGTCACTGCTTAGATCTAAGAACTTGGGCTTGGAGGCATAAAGAAAGCTTATGTCCAGATAGAATAGAATTAGACAAATGTGAAACAGAAAACCCCATGTTCCACTCCCACCCCAGATACCCAAAACAAAGACCCTGAAAGGAACCATCAGAGAGGGCTCTGGACTGCTATGTCCCTGATAACTCCTAGTTCAACAATCCTAGTTCCCTTATCCTCTAAAGCATAGCCAGTTGTGGCCCTTCTGTTAGCATCAAACTCTGTTGTGTAAAAAGCCTTCACACACAAAAAGAAACTCATTGGAGGAGGGATCCAAATTCGATTAAGAACCATTGTGTATGGGCTGGAGAGATGGCCTAGTGGTTAAGAGCGCCAACTCCTCTTACAGAGGACCCGGGTTCGATCCCCAGCACCCACATGGCGGCCGAGAACCGTCTGAAGCTCCAATTCCAGGAGAATTGCAGTTCCAAGGGAATCCGACACTCTCTTCTGACCTCCGCGGCATTGCACGACACAGGTGCACAGACCTGCATGCAGACAGTGGTGGCATTGCACAACGCGGGTGCACAGACCTGCATGCAGACAGTACATTCATACACATACAGAAATAAATAAAAATTAAAAAAAGAACCATTGTGTGAAATGCATAAAAAGTCAATAATTTATTATGTTTTATTATTGGTTTGAGGCAATTCATACAACATTCCTCAATCCAATTTAGACCTATTTCCCTTTCCATGAAAAAAACTCTAGTTCTCTGTTTAAGGTCCTCAGTGGTCTACCCCATGGCTTCTCCTGTCCTCTTAGCCCAATAATAAATTCTAAATTTTTCTTAAGCTACTTCAAGTGGGTTTCTGTGCCTGAAGCTAGAAAGCCTTAGGACAGGGGCCAATTAGTGACTAGTGATAGAGAACTAAGGTTCAGCCATGCAGGAAAGGACAGAGCAAAGCTAATGAAAAAACTAGCAAAAATAAAAATAAAAATAAATAAGAAAGAAAAGACTAGCACGTCAGCTGCGCGCTGGACCTCACAGTGACGTTTTGTCTTTCAAGAAATGACTCACATCCCACTTACACAGCTTCCCTCGGCCTTAGCGTCCACATGACTCCTTCCGTCTCCTGTTGCCACCCTGATTAGTACTTCCTAATGAACAATGAGTAGAGGCTCTACTCTCGGACATCACAATATCAATGTGAAATGACTCTATCATCATTACTTCCACATTAGAGAGTCAGAGGGACCAGACACCCTTTAACCGCTCTTGCATAGCGGTTAAGAGCGCCGACCGCTCTTGCAGAGGACCCGGATTCGATCCCCAGCACCCACATGGCGGCCGAGAACCGTCTGAAACTCCAATTCCAGGAGAACTCCAGCTCCAGGGGAATCCGACACCCTCTTCTGACCTCCGCGGCATTGGACGACACGGGTGCACAAACTTGCATGCAGACCGTACATTCATGCACATACAGAAAGAAATAAAATTAATAAAAATAAAAAAAAAGGCTTTAAAAGACAAACAGTGAATAAGACCAGAAAGAAGCATCTGGGCTTCCTGACACGTTCCCCTTGCCTTTCTCGTTCACACCCACAGTGGTATTTTATTCTCATCTTTCTTTTGCAACTTTTGTGCTTTGTACTGTGAATAGTTAGTGGGTTTCTCCTATTTCCACATGACCCTGTGAACGTACTGGATGGATCACATGCTTCTTCTCTCTACCTATTCTCCAGAGTGCTAAAATCAGTGCTTTAAACAGGGCATTTGCTGTATGAACCTGTAGGGGCTGAATAGTGAGAAGTGAGAACTGAGGCAGTGATGAGGTGAGGAAGAGGAAATGATTCTTCTTGTCTCCCACATTCTCAGAATCTGCCTCCTCATCTCCAGGAATGACTTCCGCTGACGGCCTCTGGCTCCTGCTTAGGTCAGCTCTAACGAGCATTTGTTCAGTGATGGCTTTCAGTCCCAGTTCATGGTGTTCCAAGCATACTTTGTCCTTTCTGGATTCTAAATATTACTTGGCGCATAATCGTCCATCACGTTGGATTCATTTTTATATTTTATTCCTCTTAACCTCACTTTGAATCCTGTTTAGTAATAGCCCAATTTTTAGTCTAGTTCCTTCTGAAGAATATGAACAAAGCTATTAATGGAATTCTTATTAGTAAAGAGATAAAAATGACACTTAATCTATGGAGACATTCTGTTGAAGGTGGTGGGGGGCGGGGGGAGCACTGTACTAGAACTGACCTGGATAATTATAGCAGTTTAAGCCTGTATGAACTCTAGAAAAATGAAATGAGCCATTACTTTCGGTTTTCAAATCAAACAAAAAACATAAAGAAAACACAGATATTTACCTTTGCTGCGTAGTGTAGTTTGTATCATTCTTAACTTTCATTTTTTTTTCACAGTGTTTATCGATAGATACAAGTACATAAAATCAGGGCATGAACATGATTTGATAGATTAAGAGACTTAATTTCAATACTGTAATAAGGGAACAGTTCAAATGCTCACCATTTGTTTCACATCGACAAAAACCACTTCAAGGGCATTAACAATCTCTCAAATCTGATCAGTTTTGTGCAAGTAAACCATGTTTCTTTTTTAAAAAAGACTGTGCACTTGCCCAGGTTCAAGGACGTTGAAATCCAGCACATAAAGCCCATTGCTAGAGGTAGAAATACAGGCAATATACTATTATGGCAACAACCATCAATTACAGTTAAGGATTTTCTGTAACAACCAAATGGATAGTCTAATATTGCAACAACTCAAGTATTACTGAGCAATGTGCATTTCTACAATGTTCAGTGTTTCTACTCAGTTTTCTAACTTTAAACAGCCTATGATACCTGGCAGCAGAGAGGGACCTTGCAATAGACTGCCTCTGCTTGAGAACCTATGATGTAATCATTGCATGCTGTTAATATACTATCTAAACATTAAAGATATTCCCAAAATATTTGATGGTAGCTTATAATTAAGACATTACATTATAAAAAAAAACTTTATGCAGAAGGAAACCCTTATTGACATGCTTCTGCTTTAAATATTGTGCCCCCAAATGAAGTCCAGTAAGCATATGTCGTGTCATGATCCCCCTGAATTGGCCTCCATGATACTGCCGAGGTGATCCAACAATGTCAGTCCATATTCTGAGGAGGCTGAATTTCCATTAGCTGCTTAGTTCACAAGCCAAGTATCTCAGCAGTCCTCAGTCCACATTGGAAGGCTAAAAAGTAAAATAAGCTGTATCTCATGTCTTTGAGGAGTGCCTAAAACAGTGGCATCTACAGAGCATATGCACCTGCCTGTGAGAATTGTAGACATGGTTGTAATTCACCCCACATGCACACACACACACACGACATCAACTACAGGGTGCCTTCCCCTTATTGTGCTATTGCTGATTGTACAGTGTTTTTGATAAATGGTCCATTACCAGGATTAGCATAGATGCATGATATTATATGACAGAGTAAAATCCATAGTCAGCCTTTCCCACCTGCTTCACACACTATGGGAACTGCATTCAGTCAGGACTCTAAACTTATTTGTTAGAGAATAGAAAAATAGATAGTTGTCCAGAGTTCATAGCAGTCACTTCCTCTAGTAGAAAAACAGCACTAAAATTCCAGTACATTTTTTATACTCTGATTGAAAGTTTCAACTATTTTCAGAATCTGGGTCTAATCTTTGCTTTACTGCTTATTTGATTGGTATGTTACTCAGACTTTTGAGGCTCATTTGTATCCTATATAAAATTGAACGTGCTCAGTAAGGGTTGCTTTGATTATTGTTAGCTTTTTTAATATTGTTCCAAATTAATGTATGCTTTTACAAGTTACATAATGTGTTCATATATAATTCCTCTGGTTTTTCAAAGCATGTGAGATTGACTAAATAAGATACAATTTTCGTTTACATATGAATGAGAGTTCATATAAATTAATTGAATCAGATAATATCATCATAAAAGTGAGGTTTAATTTAAGTGAGTCTTTAATTCCTGTGAGATGATCAATATTTAAAATTATTTATATTGACACTTTAATGATGTTCAAAGCTGAGTTCCCATGAAGCTTAGAAATCATCTAATCATTATTTATATGTGGATTGCAGATTGATATAAGTTAGGGAGTTAAGTGACATGATCAAGCTCTATCAATCCTAGAAGGTTCTCTGCAGAGTGCAGAGTTGGGGGGTACTTACCCTTTACCACAAAAATAAAAGGAGAAAACATTCCTTTGGGTTTGAAGTGGATAATTAGAAGTCATGATATGTATATCTGAAAATATCAGAGTCATATAGAGCTAATTGCCTTGATGGTACACATTTTAAAACAAATTGGAGTTACAGTATGTATATGGTTGCAATTTCAGTGGATACATAGGTGGAAGAACACACAGAGAGATCCTCTCTGTCTCTCTGTCTCTGTCTCTCTCTGTCTCTCTCTCTGTGTGCTTGTGTGTCTGTGTGTCTGTGTTTGCATGTTAATGTGTGGGTATACCTGTGTCTGCAGATGCCTATAATAAGTTCATATGAAGCCGAGTGGTCAACTTTAGGTGTCATTCTCACACTCTATCCACACTGCTTTTTTTTTTTTTTTTCAGTAGTGGCACTTTTTTTTAACTTTTTAATTTCTATTGAGCGCATTTCATACAATATTTCTTAATCAAATTTAGACTCATTCCCCCATCCATGCCCATCCCGGATGCCCCCCGCACCCGCCAGAGCTCATGGATTCCCACATTGATTTTTAAGACAGTCCCTCACTGGCCAGGCACTCAGTGTTTCAGCTATGTTGACTGGTAGTCTGTCTTAGGGATCTGCCTCTCCTCACTGAGATTACATACACATTCCACTGCTCCTGGGTATTTTACATGCGTTCTGAGCATCAAATCAAGCTCCTCATTCTTGAGTAGAAAACATTATGCCAGGTAAGCTATCTCTGTAGTCTTAATATTCCTTCACCTTTACCCTGAAACATTGTTGAACCAGTATGCTTGAGCTAATAAGTGAGTTAAAAAAGTAAAACCCTTGTGTTACATACAAAATAACTGACATTAAGAAAGGCAAAAAAAAAAAAAAAACAGAGGAGATGAGTCACATGTTATTATTCTGGGTTTCTAAGACAGCTGCAGGGCTAGGAACTGGTTGGCATTTCAGATCTAGAGATTTGTAACCTCTCAGCTTGTAGGACAAAGAGTTCATTGCCTATTTGATGACAATATACAAACAGATCTGCACAATACATTCTTTGCTACCAAGTAAATGTCAGAAGCATTTAGCAAATCTCTGTTTTTCTAAACACCATCATTTTTCCTAGTTATGTATTCTTCATGTTGTTCTTTACTGAAAATTATTCCAAGTAGGACATTAATCTTGAAGAGAAACACTGATAGGGCAGATTGCTAAACTTTTTTTTAAAGATTTTTAAAAATATTTATTTATTTATTTATTTATTTATTTATTTATTTATTTATTTATTTGAATGTACTGTCTGCATGTAGGTTTGTGCACCCGTGTCGTGCAATGCCGCGGAGGTCAGAAGAGGGTGTCGGATTCCCCTGGAACTGGAGTTCTCCTGGAATTGGAGTTACAGATGGTTCTCAGCCGCCATGTGGGTGCTGGGGATCGAACCAGGGTCCTCTGCAAGAGCAGTCAGTGCTCTTAACCACTAGGCCATCTCTCCAGCCCTCTGAGATTATTAAACTTTTAACATTAACAAAATTATAACTTTAACATTAAAGCCAAAACACTCTCTACCCTGTCCCTACTGCCATCCAATCCAAGTACCGACTTTCAGTGGCAAACCCTGGACTATCTTGCAGACCCACAATAGACAGGAGCACATTGCAAATCAATAAGAATTACACATTAGGTGAACTCACAGTTGTTCTTGCCCTCTGTAAACATTTCATCTCATACAAAGGATTCATTTTAGATAAGAAATGTTTGATGACTTCACCTATCTTTCAAATTTTAGTGCATCAAATTATGGTTAGTAGAAGAAAAATGAAAGGCAGAGGATTTTTTTTTCTAGAATTAAGACTTACAGAATATGGATAAAAATAGGAAATAAGAAAGTTCTCTGGGCTGATTTTCTGCCCCCTTCAAATCTTTATGACTCTTTAATGTAAAATGATATTTTTGCTGCTAATTATGTTTGTTTCTGTTGAGAGTGCTGGTGATAGAAGCCAGGGACCTATGTATGTCTGTTCATCAAATGCTGTCCTCCTGGACTAAAACTTCAGGACTTCTATATTCTTGAAGCCAGAATGTTAACTATTACAAGGGAAAAATATAAAGTATGAACATATGGCAAAAAGATTGTGACTGGGTGTTTAAACTACTTTCCATAAGTAGTTAGTTCCATAAGGCATACAAGACCTCATCCCTTGGCCAGTTTATTGGAAACAAACCTATACCATTCCTCTTTGTATACTAGAACTTTTGTCTTTCATTTCAATTGCCTTTGTTAGCATCAATGTATCAGAGTGGTAATAGCAGAGATACTCATTTCCCTAGAAGAAAATGTACCTAATTTTCCCCAATGTTTCCAAGCAGGACAAAGTTTGTGACCATTGCAATCAGATCCTTGATGAAACATAGTCTTAGAAGTCACCCACTGTCCCTGTTACTCCTCAAAGAGAGAAACACATGCAAAGCTTCACTGAATTGCCCCTCCACTCTGAATTACTGAACTTATTTATTTCAAAACTGGTATCTCTTCTGTCTCATGTTCCTGCTTCTTTACACTAAGGATACAATTCTTTGACTGCAGTATGGTTATTTCCAGGGACATGGGATGCTTGTCCTTTCATAGCCAGGTAGGAACTACCTGTGATAACAAGTTAACCCCATTATAAATGACCTGAAGTGATTTTGTATCTAAACAGGTGAACATGGAATAAAACTGAAAATCACATTCATTTTTAAGATAAAACACAGCACATTAAATGAATGTGTAGTTTGGGGTTGATCTTTCAGGCTGCCTTTTCACATTTGTCTGGAAACTTTAAAAAGTACTATACATGTCATCTTGCTTTTCCCATTACTTTGAGTCCTAGTTTATTTCCAAAGTCTATGTTTCCTCAGACCTGTCCAACTTCTTATGAAGTGTACTGTGGGATCGTAACTTTGGGCAGATAATGCTGCCAGCAGCTGCCTGCCTTATTCCAAGCAAAGCAGTTTTAGCAGAAGATATGGATTAGAAGTCAAAATGAGTAATCTTCAGCTCCACTAGTTATTAGTATAGTGACCTCGGACAAGCTGTTATAGACCCATGCCTCACCTTCCTCACATACAGTGAAATAGGGTTGGAGTATGTAATTCATCATGTGGTAATGAAAGAAAAAAAAAAAAGGACCCTGGGGCTCAAGAGATGGCTCAGCAGTTAAGAATACTTGTTCTTTCAGAGGACCCAGGTTAGATTCCGAGCACCCACAGGATAGTCAACCGTCTGTAACTCCAGTTCCAGGGTATCTGACATGCTCTTCTGACCACTGTGGGCTTTGTATGACACAGGTGCACTTACATACATGCAAGCAAAACACTCATACATAACATAATACAAATAATAAAAAATAAATAAAAAGAAAAAGAGACCCTAAAGTATCTAAATGTTGTTAGAATTATGAGTGTTTATGTTGATAATTTCCCTTGATGTATATGTTATCCTTTAGAATAGTCTTGTCTGGAGTTAGCAGCCATGTAAGTGCTGGGAATTGAACCCTGGTCCTCTGTGAGTACTGAGCCATCTGTCTAGCTGGGGATAGATTGATTTTGATTCTTGAAGTGATAAAGGAGAAATGTTCAAGGTGGACAACATTAGGTCACACTTACAGGGTATAGAATTTGGGCAGGTTAATAAGAATGGAGACCATGACTGTTTCAGGATGTGGAAGAAGGAAGAAATGAAACCAAAGACATTGTGAATGCATGAGCAAGATATGTTCAGGATATAGTGACCCCAGCTCTAGGGAAGATAAAGGACAACAGGAGAGTTGATCCAGAGAACACAGCCCTTAACTTTATAGCTTTGGAGTAGCATATAGACAAACAGCAAAGGGTATCCACAGATGACTTTCCAGAAATAGCACTACATGGAATGAATCAGTGATTAATTAGGATGGGTTACTATGGCAAGTGGTACACCAACTGAACCATATCTGAGGTTTGAGCTAATGGTTCCAATTTTCATGGGATGTTCACATAGTGTTTGTGTAAATAAAGCAGGTTTAAAAGAACTCACTTTGAATCAGCAGGATATAAGGCATTATGACCTGATTGTAAAAAGAAATTAAAGGTTTTAAAACTCAGAAGACTTGGATTTGAGATCCAGCTTTGATTCACTAGATGTCTAACTTTGCCAAATTCACTGACTCACTCTGAGCTTCTGTTTATTTATCTATAGAAAAAATAAAAGTCAGCTCTTCCCTCTGGTGTTCCATAAGGAATAAATAATAAAACACAAGATAAAAATCTTGCCAAATATGTCTGGCACAGTAGATACTTGGTCAGTATCTGTTCCTTTGCTTTCCTTTGGGAATTATCAAATATGTGCAAAATATTATATATGATATAAAACATAATATTGGTGTTTGATATTATTAATTAGGAGTTGATGCTGATTTGGGGAGTACTTTTCATTAGTCATTCACTTTAGCCTTATGGCCTAAGTAGATGGTACAGGCTCTGAAGAGACTTCATAGCTAACAGTTCAAGCAGTTTCTACATTTTGATCCAAGTGGTACTTGCTCCAAAGGAAGCATAAAGAAAACTTTTTATTCTCTGGGCCTCTCCATATCTTATTCTCCATACTACCCTGTCCTTTTATGTACTGAGAAGAGATTCCCAATTCAGCCTAATAGGGGTCTGTAGATTATCATGGGTTTGATACAAAGGGTTACATTTCCCTGTATTTTATTTTATTTGCACTGTTGGCAATCTAAGTTGGGGCTTCATGTATGCTATGTAATTAGTCCATTAATAAGCTATGAGTCATAGCCAGCTATCTTGTATTTTAAACTAGGATCAAGTAGTGATGAGAAAACTTTAATCCAAGGGGATAAAATGTTAACAGTGAGGGGTTTCCTGGATTATTGAGAGACAATGTGTGGAGTAGAACAAACTTCTTTTTTATTCATCAAACCTTTATGGGCTATAGAAGCAAGTATTGTGTAGTGTTTACCAGTTACTCACTTGGCAGAAAAACTGATAGGTTTGATGTCTTGATCGTCCTGTTACAAGAGAAACTGAAGACAAGTAACTTCACAACAATTCCCTTATCCATTATTATAAAATAATGTTACTTTCCTCATTAGAGAGCTCATTGCAGTCAGGAGTCAAAAGTTAGATCATGAGTTTCAGGACAGCTTGGGATATATACCAAGACTCTGTCTCAAAAACTAAAATCAAAAGAGGGAAGAGGAAGAAGATGACAAGGAAGGAGAGAAGGAAAAGGAGGAGGAAGGAGAGGAAAAAGAGGAGGAGGAGGAGGAGGAGGAGGAGGAGGAAAAGAGGAGGAAGGTAAGAAGAATAAGAAAAGGAGGAAGAGGTATTTATTCTGAGTTGAATTGCATTCAAGCCAAAACAGGGATCTTCTATTCCTTCTTCCCATTTTTGTGAGTTAGGCTGATGTTCAACAAGGCCATCAGCCTGCAGCGAAGCCCAGATTGCTCATCCCTCAGGAACTCCTCTTGCTCTCTCACCCACTGTGCTTTCTTCCTTCCATGTCCTCACCTGTAGAGGGCATGCTCCAGGTAGTGCAGGTTAAAGGCAAATAAAGTGACCAGCAAGAACCACTTAGCAGATTTAGTAGTGATGGCTAGATAGAACTGGACATACATACTTGGTCTTGTGGAAAAGGGAGCCCAAGAATGAGAAGTAAACCAAAAACGGAAAAGCTAAGTACAGTAATAAATAAAGGAAACTTCCGTTTATAGGGCTCTATTTAGCTTCACCTGCATTATTTTTCCACCTAACTTCTTGAGAAATAGGTTAACAAAAAAAAATAGCATTGTCCCATTTTTTAAAGTGGAGGTTTGCAATAGATTAAGAGACCTAGAAACCTTGTGAGAATTAGGAAATTAAATCTTAGTAGATGAGAAATGTCTCCTTAGACTATGAAAGAGAAACTTGAAACTTTCAGGTCAGAGGGTATATATTTTCTGACTGGTTGCCTGAAAAACTCCATCAATTAAACCAGAAGATTCAGAAATTAACATCATGGGTTCTTGTTCATAGGAAATACATGGACTGAACTGTCTTATAGCATCATAGATTTGTGATCTTAAGAGAACGGGTTAATCAGTTGTGACATGCCTTTCTTTCCTTCTCCTTTCCTGTTCTAGTTTACTTTCTAGTGCTGTGACCAAAACCAACTGGGGAAAGAAAGGGTTTAATTTTGCTTACATATATCACATCTGATACTTGAAGGAAGCAGGGCAGGAATGCAGCACAGGAACCGGGAGGCAAACCAAAGTCCAGACCATGGGACGAACACCGCTTACTAGCTTGCTCTTTTTATTTCAAATGGGAATAACCAGATATGCTTATGTAAAAACAAAGTTCAGCACTGTACCTCAATATCCAACATCTGGAATTCATTCATGATCTTCTGGCCTCCTAAGAGCTGAGAGCTCTTTGTACTTTTGTACCCCTAGGCTCTGATATCCATGGCACACACAATTTGTTTCATAGGCGCATCCAGGCTCCTGTCCACAACTGCCACTGTCCTCAGTGGTCATCACATGGCCCACTGTAAGGAGACAGCACCCTCACCACACAGGCTCTCCTGGCCTTTCATAGTTCCAAGTCAGCTTCCCTTCCAACACTCCTTCAAATCTGAGGTGCTCATGCCTCCAAAATCAATACTGTGTGTGAAGGTCGTATACATTCCCAAATTTAACTTTCATCTTGATATGTAGCCTCTTGCCTGTTCTGGACCAGAGTTTATGTTTGCTAACCCTGAGAAAATATTTTCTAGAAGATTTTGCCTCAATGATGCTGGTCTCTTCAACTCAACTAACTTAATCACAGCTTATCTTTCAACCCAAAATAGCCAGCATTTAGTTTCTCAGGAAGATTTCACTTCCGTGATAATATCTTGTTAATCACAATGGATTTTTTAACTCCAGCTGTCCCAAACTGTCATTTCTCATTTCAAAGTAGCCAAAAATGGTCCTTTTAGTTTTTGGAGACTCATGGAGTCTCAAGCTTTCCTCTGAAGCTTCATAAGCCAGGTCCCTATCACCTGTACCTCTATCAAGTTCCCAGTAAGCTCTAAGCACTCCATGGCTTTTCCAGGCCTATCTTCTAACATCACAACCCTCGCTGAACCAACATGGTCAGTACCTTCAAAGTAATATACTAGGGTCCTGGTACCAATTTATAAACTACATTGATTTCAAACACCTTAGGCAAGAAAAGGTTTATTGTATTGCATATTACCCTTCCAAGTGACAGTGCATCACTGAGGGAAACCAAGACAGGCACTGCAGGCAAGAACCAAACCTCAGAACCCAGAAGATAAATGCTTGCTGGCTTGCTCCTCTGGGCGATCAGCCTGCTTTCCTAGGATGATCAAGGATGACCTTGTGAGGGACTGCACCATCCACAGTGGGCTTAGCCCTTCCACATCACTCAGCAATCAAGAAAATCCCCCACAGACATGCCCACAGGCCACCCAATGGTGGTATAGCCTCAGTTGAGGGCCTCTCTTCCCAGACGTGCCTAGTTCCATACTTACAAACAGAAGCTACACAGCACACTTCCTTTATGCCTTCTTTCCTCCCTTCCACTTTTACATCCCTCTCCTTTATTTTTCTTTCCTTTACGCCTCTTTCCTTCCTCTTCTGCTTCCTTCCTTTGTCTCACTTGTCTACATTTTTATTTTTTACCAATGCTAACAATATTGTTTAATTTCAAAAATATTATAAAAATTAAATGTGTAAATTTCTCTTAAAGCATTATGATCATTCCTGAAGCATAATACCTCACCACAGGATTATTATTGTTGTTGCTATTATATTACTATTATTATTATTATCCTAGCCTCTAGCCTCAGTTTAGAAATTAACTGTAAGATGCTATTTGTAAGATTGAAGGGTGAAATTAAATATTCCTTTGAGATTTCAGCTTTAAACATCCTCTTGTTTCTTCTGTAAATTAAGACTAATAATCCATCTCTATAGAATTATATGAGGATTAAATAAGCTAATTTTTTGTCTGTTTGAAACGGGGTCTCCCTGGTGGCCCTAGGTGGCCTGGAACTTGCTCTGTAGATCAGGCTGGCCTTGAACTCATCAAGATCCCCCTGCCTCTACCTCCCAAGTGCTAGGATTAAAGGCATGTGCCACCACAGCCAGCTTAAATAAGCTAATTTATATGAAGCAAGTGACTCGTTAGTGCATGTGCCCTCCTTACCCACTCTGCTACTAAGGAAACAAAGGAGCTAGATAGATGTAGGACATGGTACTGGAAGCTTTCAAATAATGATAATTGTAGGTTCTAAGTAAAGCCTTCAAATAGGAGTAGAAACCTGATAATATCTAAGGATGTGGAGATCCAGCCAAGCAGACTGGAAAACTAGAAGGAAGAGAGAATTTTGTTCCAAAAGAGAATGAGAATGCACTTTAGGAAAAAGAATGATCTCTCCCTTCAACCATTCTTATATCCAGATAGGCCAGCTGGGTAGAGGGTCTGAGGAACATTTTAACATAAAATACAACCATCCTAGTTATTAATCATTGTCATATCCATATCAATACTTAATACTCAGCTCCAGTTGGAGGTCACCATTATGTTAGGCTTTACTATGGACTACGAAACTAAAGTTGGTTTAACATCATATCTCATATATTGTAGCAACCTATGAAAGCCTGCCGATATATAATTTGGTGTTCTGAGGGCTAGAGAAATGGCTCAGCAGTTAAAATCACTGGCTGTTCTTGCAGAAGACTCAGGTTTGATTCCCAGAACACACAGAGTGGCTTGAACCCATCTATAACCCCAGGGACAGCTTATCTGACACCCTCTTCTGACCTCCATAGGCCATTGCATGACACGGGTGCATTTGCATACATGCAGGCAATACATTCATACACATAAAAAATAATGCTCTAGGCTTTACAACTCTCACAGTGAAATCACACATACACATATATACACAATTCATTTTAATACTTGGTGGCTACTACCTAGTTTCAAGATATTGTTCTATGGCATATATGATATATATTCTTGGGACCTATACATTTCTCAATGCTCACTCACAATTCTGTCCTTTAAGCTAAATACACCAAGCACAGTTCATGGTGTCATCTTTCTTTTATTTATTTGATTTTTTAATAATATGTAATAAGTAGTGAATACAAGCATCCTTCATTTAAAACCAATTTGCAAGTAACTATGCCCAAACTTATACAGCCCAAAACCCCCATTGTCCAGCTGGAGGGGCTTGTATGGACAATCATGTTGATCAAATAAGAGTCCAGTCTGCTGCATAGAACACCAGGCTATGCTACAAATCTTAATGATTCGCTGTATCTAGCCTGCATGAGGAACTGCTTGGTTTTCTCTGTTTTTCTATGTTGCTTCTTGAAAGTTTAGGAACAAGCCTAGGTTCATTCCTTTGACCTTGCCCTTGGTTATCCTATATTTCCAGGTATGAGTTACCCAGTAGTATCTTCTGTATTGCCCAGACATTGTGCTGTCTACTAAAGGGTTTTTTTGAAGAGGCTTCTTCACTGTGGTCTGAGCCAACCTGATTACCTATGTCAGAAATGCTGCCAAGAACTGATGATTAGCAATCAAGGAGTAGCTAGCATCAATGGTCAGCACAACGGAGCTCTGAAAAATATGTAGTCATGATGTTTGACTAATTATTTATTTGATTTCCTTGATGACAAACTACAGACATTCATCTCTTACAGGCAAAAGCAAAATAGCCAATGAAATCTTAAGCATACTTGCATCAGAACTGAAAGTGGTGGGTCCTACAAGCTAGCAGGGCAGCCTGAGCCTTGGAGCAGTGGGATAGATAGACTAGAGATGGTCCCCAAGTAGGGGCATGGGCACAGCAGGATTTGGGCAACTCACCATTTGGGCTGCAGGCAAGTAAAGAACCCTCAAGAGGCTTCAGAGGAACAGGTCTAAGGATGAGAAAATGTGCAGGCCCTTACTAGCCAGCACTGCAGGCTTGAGCCCAGGAGCAGTTGGAGGGGCTAGAAATGGTCCCAAAGCAGGACAGGAGCAGTGGGATTTGGACAACTCATTTCCAGATAACTTCATCATATGAACAGCAATATGGACAGAATTACAAGACCCATGCAAAATCAAAATGGGCAAAAAGCCAGTATAGAGGTGGGGGAAATGGAAAATAAGCCCAGCCTTAGCTAAGTAACTATTGGCAAATGATCACTGCTGAGTGACAGAGAGATGGTCTTCTTTAAGGAGTGAGTCTAGACAGGGTGACCAGGATTCAGTGGATGAACTTAGATGGGAATTTGTGGACAGAAACTTGACTTGATAGTCCTTAACATCTGTAATAGAATTCATGAAATCTGGCAGGGGAGCTTTGGAGGGTGCAGATATAAGAGGGTTCTAAATATGATTAAGATGCATTGTATGGAATGCACAGAAATTCAATAAAATTTTAAAACAGAATACTTGAGTATTGCATGAAAGCCAGAGACATAAAGAAAGCTGGGATGAATGCATAACTTTATCTAACAGTGCCCTCCCCTCCACCTGCTTCTTGTTTTTTCGTGATTAGCTTCATTTTTCTTTAATGCTGTAAACTAGGTTTTTCCATATGGATGAGATTGTAATATAAAAAGAAACCCACTTGCCCTTTACTATTTTGTACATACAAGAAAAAATGCTTTTCTTAATCCTTTATAGTTTCAAACTGCCTCCCTAGATTAACATAAACAACAGCCTTGAAGCCTCTGAAGAAACAGACATTTTTTTTTCCTTTTACCAGATTTGTTAATGAGTCTTTTTCTAGTGTATGGAAATAAGCATATGGAAAAGGAAGGCTGGAATTTGCTGAGTCACAAGTTTGATTGATGGGTTCAATTAAAGAGGATATCCGTTACGAAGAGAGGGCATAAATATCCGGGCAATGTTAGAGAGGAAAGAAATTCAGAGCCATCACAGCAACCGAGGAATTGATTTCTAAAGCTCAGAAACCAAATAATATCAAACTATGCCTGACATCTTCTGTTTTCAAAGGTCAACAAGGAAACAGAAGCCAGGATGAACAAATCTTATGTGGATAATTTATGATATTTGGGGATATCTTGGAAGTATGGTATATATAAAAAAACATTTCTTGAGCCTCTCATCTATACTTTATAGTTACATTTAGTCAGTAATTCCAAACTAATGCTGGAGATGTAGACCAAAGTTAATGACCTACTCATGGCAGAGTCATGGTTTTGATTTCTAGTCCTACCACATAACAATTAATAAAATAGTAATAATAATCCAGTTTCTCCACTATATCCTACTAATGCAGATAATTCTAGAGATGTATGTGATCTATGTTAATTTTAAAATATACAATATTTTTTTGCAAAGACCAAATTTCTATTCAGGAAATAGAAAATAATTAAATAGAATTTTTAACTAGCACTGCATAGTAAATGATCTCATCTATTAAATGTGTTCCTATTACAAAGAATGTAAACTGTAAGAAGAAAGAAAATCTTTCTGCCCATTCTTCTGCACTGGTACCTGAGCCCTGGGTGGGTGAAGTTTAATATATGAGTCCTGTATAAGGACCCACACTCTGCAGACTTATTCTCTACACTTTGGCTATTTGTGTCCTTTTGTGTTCATGGCCCTCTGTTGCACGAGGGAGCTTTGTTGCTGAGGGTTAAGAGATTCATTAGTATTCTCTCTACCACTTGTTCTATGTTTCATGAGCCTTAGGTGTAGAGGTTCCATTGTAGGTATGTCACTTAAGGTTAGGAAATAAGAAGACTCTCTGTGGGTGACCACTGTGGAACTCTGTAATAATCCACATCTACTGCAAAAGAAGATTCTTTGATGAGCTGATGAGCAGTGACTCAGATACTTATCTGTAAATATAAGGATCCATATTTAGCACATACTAAGAAATTACATTCATTTAGAGAGGTGACAGCTTTATGGTATTCTCTGAGATCTACGACCTCTCCAGCCATGTGTATTTGGCTAAGTTTACCCTACCACACATGAGTTTCCTCCTATTGAGTGGGCTTCAATCCAATTAGATAGCCATTGATTACCTCCAAGATAAAAGTGTTACTATTGTGCCTATGTTGTTTGTGTGACGGTCATTATTGTAGTTAGTAGGCCTTAAACCTGGAGTTGCAAGATCAGATTTTAAGAGCCATGGGAGGAGGTACAGGACCATATGGAAACAGAATCTTACAAAGTCCTGGGATCTTGCTCATATGACCCTCCAGCAAAGACCAATGCAAACTCAAGCAGACAAAAACCCAGCTTAACACAAGAGAAAGGGCGTCAGGCCCCAATCATAGCAGAAGAATTATTGGCAGCTGATTTCTCCTGCGTGAGGAAGAGATAATCTTCTTAAAGTGAGGGACTCTAGATAAACTGACTAGACCTTGCAGTGAGGAACATCTGAGGATACTAAATTGACATAATGAGCCTTAACACAAATGACAGAATGCATGAAATCCAGTGGGGAGGGGGGGCATATAGGAAGGTGCCACTGGGGAAGAGAGTATAGATTATTAAAATGTTCTCTATGAAGTACACAAAAATTCAATAAAAATTACAAATAATAAAAAAGAAGAAAAATGGGTAAATCAATTCAATATATATTTAGTGACCCAAGCTATCTTTGATATAAAGAGAAATAAATACTAGATGTAATACAAAGACACTGCTTAATTTTCTCAAAGATATGAAGTATAATAAATTTTGTGGATCATATGAGCCAAATAAAAATGATAAGAGATTTATCATAAAACAAGGAATATATAGAAATACATATCTATACATTAAGTCTTCATCAGATGCTCTGACACATCTCTCCCTTCAAAAATGGTCTTTGCTTTGTCTAGGCTTCTTATGACAATAATTCTGGTGATTAAGTAAAGGTATATTGATCTATATTCTTGTATATATTATATATTATATATAATAAAAAGGGCATTTTATTTGCTACAAACTAGTATAGCACTGATATTTCTGGATTTTAATGGAATCTAAATATATATTATATATTTATGTATCACTAATCATCTAATAATATATGGGGGGACCTTATAGTAATGTATTCTCAGAAATGCTTAGAATTATTTAGGCTTGATAATGATACATAGTTTATGAAGTATATTTCACTTCATCATCTTATTTGGTCTTTAACATTTTGGAAGTTGATTACTGTTATTATTTGGAGGGCGATCATTGTTCTCTCTACAGAGAAGGAAAATGGGCCAGAGAGACTTACCACAAGAAGCTGCTCAGCCCACAGTCATTTAATTGAGAAGTTAGTGAACCAGTTTTGAGTTCAGGTCTTCTTCACTCAAACCTCAGGCTCTTCCTCACACCAAATGCTTAAGAAGCATTTATGGGTTTGTACATACATGATCTATCTTTCTCCAAATTCCCTAGTCATTCATAAGATACTTATTGATTATTATGAATACACTAATAAATATCTAATTGATCTACTGTGTAAAAATGTACGCCAAGTTTTGGTTCACTATTTCAAGTGTTTAGAGTTAAGAAACTGAATTTTTTTTTGTAAGACCCACTAGAATGCCTTCTTTAAAAAAAATTTGATTAGGATTCCACAGGCAAAGACTGACATTAAAAAGCTGTTAACTCTGTTAACTCCAGAGGGCACAGCTAATGAAATGTCCCCAAAGCTGAACATTTGCCAAGACACCGTATCGCATAGGACAGCTCTCGATTAATCATGATGAGAGTATTTCCTCTATCTAAATGAAATCTGCAATTTGGGATAGGGATTAAAGATCCTTTGGGGAATGAGTGGAAACTTGCTCTGAAAATTCTCAAAACTTGAAATAAAGATAGGTCTACTAAATATTCATGAAGTCAGACTGGTGATGCAAATAGATTGCCATCTCTTACTTTCTAATGACTTGGCTTGTAGCTGACTCCTGTATCAGTCTTACACAAATTCCCATTCAACATTAAAGGGAATTACTGAAGATTGTGCAACTTTTTTGAAAAAGAAAGTTTACCATATCAAATATGATTTTCTGCCATCACTGATATATAATTTTCCATTTAATGTATGAGATCAAAAATGCATAAATTTAAAAATGATATAATATGCTCTAGATAAATATGTGTAAGTGAACTTTTATTGCATTGGATAAGTATACTTTCAAAGGGCAGTTTAGATATTGGTTCATATTTAACTATGCTTACTTGAGAGAGACATCAAATTTCTTTAGCATGCACATCTTTATAAAGAAATGGTACAAATGTAGCTCTCATCTACTTTAATATAAACCTCTTCTTCATATAAAGCACAAACCTACATCTTACATTGTTATACACAATTTAAGAGAAAATTAATGTAAATTCTATGACTGCTTTATTTGTTTCCTTGTGTGATAACATTGTAAATGGACAATTGAAGTGAGGGGAACATACAGAAAAGCCATCATTTTATTTTACCATACAGCAGCTGCCTCAGGGCAGGACCCAGACCTTGTGAAATGCTTATTGATCTCTCTGTTAAATACAGTAACAATATTGGTCTCCCAATACATTATTTGCTATTTAAATTTATTTTTCAGGGTTTGAGAGATAGTTCAGTGGTAAAGAGCACTGGCTACTCTTGAAGAAGCCCCAGGTTCAATTCTCAGCATCCACATGGTGGTTAACATCTGTCCATAGTTCCAGGGGATACGATGCTCTGTTGTGGCCTCCAGGGACACTGTGTGGCATGGGTGCACTTACACACATGCAGGCAATACACTCTTACACATAAAATAAAAATAATAAAAATATTTTAATTTGTTTTCTATTTCTTTTTTTAGGCTAGCCCTGCTCCTATAATTGTCAACACAGATACGTTGGACACAATACCTTATGTAAGTAACATTTGTATTGACTTTCTTTTAAAACTCTGAATTTAATAATCATTCATCTGAATTTAATAGTATACAGTCACTTCTATCCAATCCAAATAATCTGATTAAATGATATGTGTAATTATTTCTGTGAATTTTCTTTTGATGTTTGCTAAACCTTGGCTTATTTGTGCATTTCTTTCATTCATTTGTATTTTGTAAAGCATGAGGCCCATTATGACAGAAAATAAAAGACAGAAGTGTCTGTGTAAATGATGCTCATTTGCCAGAAAGTGATTGAATTGTTAGTAAGAAACATGAACAACTGCTTATTACTAAGCAAACACTCAGGTCAATGTCTATTACATAGTGTGAAATATGGTTGATCAATAAATATTTGATAGATTCTGTTGGGCTCCTAGAAGGATTGGAGGGGTAAGTTTTGTGGGGTAGTTTCTGTAGAATTAAATGTATGATCTTTTCAATACACAGAACATGAAATAATGAGCATGCAGAGCATGGGACATCTGGATGTGCTAAATTAATGAAGTATTTTGTAACAGAACTGCTATCATGGTCAAAGTCTGAGGCTATAGTCTGGCTATAGGGAAAGATTAGAGACTCTGATAGGTCATGGTGTGAGTCATGTGGAAGTCCATGAAGACTTTGGGCTGGGTGACATGTGTGTGATAGTGACCAAGAACCACAGCACAGTGACAGATCTACAGAGAGTGAAAGAATATATTTAGGGCCTTTAATTGAGTGAATCTTGTGAAGCACCAAGTGCTTAGCACAAAGTAGGTACCTGATACACATGAGCTATTCTCAGACTTACAACTCAACATCCTACCAGGCAAATTAAGCACAGATCAGGAAGGCAGAGTAAGGCAAATTTGAGGGTTATAAGCATGTGGTGTTCAGAAGGGGACAGCTGCCTCTTGGGCCATTTTGCCAAATCACTTTGTTTTACAAGAGCGCTTGGAAACTTGGATTTTTATGTACATATTTCAATTTCTAATGGCAACTGTTTATAGTCTATATGACTAGTCCATAGGCTGCCATTTGGGAAATATCTAACTCAGAGAAACTGAAGGTCCAAAGCAGTTTCTGCAAGCCAGGACTCAGGCACAAGGGAAGAGAGTGCTAGAACTGGAATGCAAGACTGGGACTTGATTACAGGACAATGGACTAAACTAGGACACAGGGTAAAGACAGAAATAACATCAAATTTGACTTAATGCTGCATCGCATAAATTTATGGACTAGAGCTCCTTAAATCTTCTGATCAAAAGTAGTTTAGGCCCAGGCAGGAGATGGGGTTAAACTTTCTTGCCAGAAACAAATAACACCCACTGTGGAAAGTTAAGGAAGGGCTCTGTAGAAGGAAACAAAGTAATGTGTTAAAGTCACAGGATATCTAGTACATTATGGGTCTTTCTTACTATTATCCTACTATATAACAAACATCATCTTCAGCACTGAACAAATTTATACATTTCAGTCCTAATAACAATTCTATGAAACATAATCTGTTAATTTTTATCTGTCAAAAATTGGAAAACTGAATCACAAGAAGGTTAAGAGTCTTGCTGAATTATTCTCAGCAATAAGTAGAGTGAGGGATGACTAAGGAAGACTTACAAGTGTGTCAAGGCTTCGTAACTCCCATCATGTGGCTGTTCACGTCCCTTCCCTCCCTTGTATTCAGCCTCTTAACAACAGAACAAAATTGGCTTATATATAATAGCAATACATCGAGATTTGGCTGAAGACAACTCATCAGACAGGCTCCAGTTTCTCTGCAACAGGGACCCATATATTAAGGAATTCTATATTCTAAACAATCTAGTTGGCTCTTAAGATTGGACAAAGCAGAAAAGCAGTGTGTTCTACTTTCCTTTCTATTGCTGTGATAAAACATTGACCAAAAGCAACTTGAAGAGGAAAGGGTTTATTTGGTTTGCCCTTCCAAGTCATGACCTATTATTCAAAAAAAGTCAGGCCAGAAATTCAGACAGGAAGCTGAAGCGGAAACCATTGAGGAATGATGTTAGTGGTTTGCCCCCCCCCCGCCCCGCTTATGATCTGCCACCGTTTTTATGAAGCCAGGTCTACCTGCCTAGGGATGACGGTACCATCCATAGTGTCCTGGGCCCTTCTACATCAATCATCAATCAAGAAAACCCCCTGCAGATTTGACCACAGGCCCTTCTGATCTCAGAATCCCTCAGTTGTGCCTTCTTTGGATGACTCTAGTTTCTGTCAAATTGAGAGCCTAATCTAACTAGGACTCGGAGCTTTGTAGAATAGACATGGATCACAGAGGCTTAATTTTTCCAAATAGGATCACTTCTTGTAGTCAGTAGATATTATTTCAAAGGTTTCTATTAAGAATCTCATGGCTTCACTGGGAGATAATACCATGTGAAAATGACTTTTCAGTAGAATCTAAATAAAGATCTTATACAGACATGCTCAATTGATATCACAACTGATGAGCTAGTAAAATCAGTCACATACTGAAATGGCAAAGCTGACTCAATTTTGTTCTAGCTGGCTTTTGCTTAATCCTGTTTCTGCTCAGCCACTCCCACTGCAGCCAGCCAGACACGAAGGCTGCACCTATAGTTTCAGGAACATTGTTCACACAATACTGGAAAGCTTCCGACTAGCATTGTAGCACGTCCTCTTACCAGCTCTGTCTGTATCTCCATGGAGCCCATTGTTTCTGCAATACAGAGAAACTCTTTTTCCTAACTGAAACTTTTTGTTAATTGAAAACCTTTCCTAACTGATATGTCCCTGGTTTGGTATAACTGTGGTAGCTGTGGTTATTGTCTTTGCTTCTGGCTTGATGTAATAGTACTTTTAAACTTTATAAACCCCAGTCTGCCTTCCCTCAGAGTCCAGAGTTATTTTGGGCATTAGTTCCCTCTGGACCAGCAACTAATAAAGGACTAGTAATTCAACCATCACCATGTGGCATTCCTCTGTGTCTCATACACCATCTTACACATACAATGATTAGCCAAACTGCTCTCATTCTCATAAATATCATCTTTGAACCTGACATATTATTCACTGAGATTTCTCCTTTACAATGTATTCTACATCTTTCTAATACTTAATGCAAACCTTTTTTGTGATTTCCTAAGTAGAAGGTATTTGGAGAGATGTCCTGAGCAACTTTGTATGATGAAAATATACCACTTTTCATGGTAATGTATTCCTAAGTCAGAATCATATTAAGTTCATTTAATCCTTATGGACCTATATGACTCTATGAGACATAAATTATAGTATCTGCCTCAGAGGATTTTATAAAAATCAAATAAGATTTTATATGCAAAATCATTCATTTTAAAACTTCTAATTGGTAGCAATGGGTATGCTCTTGAGTTAAATATGGCTGTATAAAGTAACACTTGATAGACTCTGAGAAAATAGCAAACATGAATACCTCCCTCCAGATCGAGTAAATGTGAATGTGTTATCCATTGGACCTGGCAGAGTTAGTGCATAGCCATTTGTACAATGTCTTTGTTGCTTTGTATAGTCCCAACTCTTCCTCTATTCCTGACTCACTTGGTAACCTTGAACAAATCACTGTTCCTTGCACAGTCCATCTTCCATTTTCTCATTCTCCAGTGTTCTAAACTTTGTTTTCTTCTTTCTTTCTCATGTTCTACTTGCTCACATAATTTCAGTTCTATTTAATGAAAAAATGACTTCAGAGTTCCCCCGGGTATTTTCATCATGTTGCATAAGAACATTTCCTTCTTAAAAATATTACCTGAATGACAAGTTTCAGCTTGTATATTGAAGTTCTCCTCTGAAATAATTTCATTATAAGTAAATGTACTAATTTTGCTGATGAGTAAGTTTGATTTTTGGATATAAATGGTTTTAATGGAAATGGTTGGTTGGCATACATGCAGAGGGGAACTGGAGTAAAAGAAATGTCTAGAGCCAAAGGGAATTTTTATGTAAGCATTATTAAGCTAAGGCACAAAGATGCTTAAAACCACTTCTGATTTTCGAAATGTAAATTATGGGACATTAGAGTTCTGCCATTAATGAAGGGGTCTCTGAGGTTCTTATGTGTGAGTACATTAAAAGCCTAGTCATACACAGAATCACCACATTTTTTTCTTTTTTTATTTATTTTTATTGATGCTTTGTGTATTTCATACATCATTTTCCAATTCAGTTCAGGCATATTTCCCTTTCCCTTCCCCTGCACCCCACCCCACCCCATCCCAGATCATGCATTCTGCCATAACTGTCCTGCATCTTTCTCTCAGTTTTTTTTTTCATTTTTTAGCAATAAGTGATAATTTATGAGTACAAGCATCCTTCATGTAAAACCAATTTGCAGGCTGTTGTGCCCAAACCCCCACAGCCCCACCATCCAGTGGGGGGGGGGCTTGTATGTTCAATCAAGTTGATCAAATGAGTGTCCAGACTATATTGCTGTAGTTTCACCATTCACCCCAATCGCAGCCCTTACATTCTTCTGCAGATTGTTCCCTAAGCTTAGAAAAGGGGCACAGGTGGATGAGAAGCAAAACAGTCCACTTTCTCTGGAGCTGTTGTCTTGGACTCTGGTCAATTCTGGCTGTTTCCTTTCATGGGCTGACAGTTTGTCCAGGAATAACCTTTCGATCCTACTAATGAAGCACAAGCAATTAGATATATAGATATTTAAACAACACTAATAATTATGGTAGGTTACTTTGGTATAGATGCATATGTTTGGATGGTATGTTAATCCATGAATTACATTTTTTTTTCCTGTGATCACCACATTTTGAGGTTAGGTAGGATGTTGAATATGATATAGTCCAGCCTTGAATGCAAAGCATGAGTCTCTTTACTAAAATTAAAATCACCCAAAAAGAAGCAGTGAGAAAGAGAACATTTCCCCCTTTCATAGGTCTGGTTTCTACTTTTTACTCAATTTTCTTATCTTGTATTCTTCTCCACTGTATGTTGAATGCTGTTTTATGCCAAAAACAAAAAGTACCATGTCGGGGGAAGCTTCCTATAATCTGCCTGACTTTTTTTCTGAAGGTTAACTTAATTAAATGGTAATATAGCATCCTCCTAAAAGCCTGTAGTCAACTGGTACATACCCTCTTCTGACATGCATCTTCCTTTAGATACCCATGTCAGAATTGATACTGAACACTGTCCAAGCAACTCCTATTCTTTCTGCTTTCTAATGATTAAATTAAATGAAGATCCTGGAATGTCTTTTATTCATCCAAACTTCTCTACTGTTAGTTTGATACATATTACGTATTTTCTGTAAGTGCACTATGGGAAAAGAATACTTGAGAACCATGTGTTTGCAGCCCCAATAAATAAGAGTGGGACCAACTTGAAGGTAATCTGTTACTCCAGATGTCTTCTGGAGCTGTACTGCTGAGTCATGCCTCATCCATACTTGTATTCAAAACAAGTTTCTCTGGCAACAATTTTAGGGGACTACAAGCTTGGATCTACCCTTCTTTATTAGGTCATTCTTATCATTTTATTCCTAGGCCTAAAATATCTCATACATACAATGTCAAGTATTCTTCTGAATCTCCATTGTTTTCAATTAAGATGCACGGCCCCTCTCATCCTTTGTTAGTTCCCAAGCATGCCTACATTCATTCACTATATTTTATTGAGTGGAACAGAAAATTAAGATTCTGAAGGATCAAGGTCAGATGCCCAGGTCACAAGAGCGCATGGCCAAATAAGTTTGTTTACAGTAGCTTTTTAGTTACAAGGTTAATTAAAAGTCTTTAGTCCAGGTTCTGTCCATTTTATAAAAGTCATTCCTACAAGCCCAAATGTACATATGGCTCTGGAGCAGAGGTTAAAACGGTGATCTAATGAAAAACATTGGCCCCAAAGCAAGATTGAGAGTATGAAAGAATATGAGACTGGTAGATGAGAGAAAAAATAATGACACCTTGGGTTCAGGGACAGAGAAGCATTAGCATTAGTAGAGAGGTTCATTTGAGAGTTAGAGAAAGGGTTTGAGATCACAAAATAGGTATAGGCAATGTTTAAATGACAATTCTAATTGATTGCTGCGGCAAAGAGGTGAGGGTAAACACTTTCTTAGGTGGAAGTAGTTTTCTAGAAGGGAGCTGACCAATCCCTTGGTTATGGGGCTGGACAGTTAGTAATTAATTACTATGGGTAATTTTCTGATTTAGGCTCCTGTTCACATTTAGTTAGACAGCAGTATAGAACACATTTACTTGTTTGAACCATCCTAGAAATAATTAGTAACTATAAAATATTTTGGAAGAATTTGCTGTGTTTAGTTCATTTATCCTTCAGCAAACACAGTTTCTTCTGCATTTTTCCCATGAACACTGCAAAAACTTCCATGGTTGATATTTATATCTGTAATATTATCCAGAGATGAAAAATTCTTACCTGTCAGAAAGCAGTCTCATTTTGGCTAAACTGTGCCCATGAGGCAAGAAGAATTCAGTAGTAGAGGGAATGCTATCAATATCTGTTCCAGTATCAAACCTAGCCAATTTAAGTGCATTTTTCAATTGTCAAAATCAGTAGATTCGCTTACTCTTCAGTTTGTCATTTTGTTCTAGAAGCCACGATGTACTTTTCAGATGGTCCTGTGCATGGAAAATATCTGGAGATGCTCTTAAGATGCAGAGACTGGATCAGTTGGCCTAGGGTAGAGTTCAGGAGGTTGCATTTCAAACAGACTCAAGAAATGCTGATGACCTCAGTCATTCACTACTCTTACAGGAATAAATATAATAGCACAGACTAGTCATTCTCTCATGTTCAAATGGGTTCTAAGCCCGCCTGTGCTAATTAGTAGTACTTCGATTTTAGATAAGTTGTTTTATCTGTCTAAGCCTCTATTTCAGTTCGCATGAAAGAAATATAATATTTACCTTGTGGGGAGCTATATAAGTACTCTTCTTAGCATGTAGTAGGTGTTTAATCTAGACTTTTGCTCCTCAAAGTCTACCCTATAAACTATCAACAAAAATAATATTACCTGGGATCTTACAAGCAAGAGATTCTAAGACCTCGCTCGAGAAATTCCAAGAAATTGGAAATTTTTAACAAGAGCTTCAGGAGTTTGCATCTTAAAGCTTGAGACACACTCTCAAGGGTTACCTTTTTGTTGTTTGAATCTGCTTTTTATCCTTTTGGCACATATTTTGTCCTACCTTTGCCATATCTTCCCATTTTCACCTTAAATAGATGCACAAATAGAGTTTAAAAGATCTATTAAATTCAAAACATCAAGTATACTGAATGATCATCTACTCAGCTGTGATAGTTTCCAATGTTTCCTAAGAAAGTATGTAAAACTTATATAAGTCTTATGTAGCTATTAAAAAAATGCAATATTGTAAACTTAGTTTTCCATTACATGGGCCATGTTTGTAGTGCTCAGGAACCAGTATGGTTAACAGGCAACATACTAAATAATGATGTTAAGATGACATGACGCTGTGTTGGAGTAATGTGAGGGGCACCGGAGGGATGAAATTGAGGTAGATATCATATTCCATTATATACCTACATGAGAGTCTTCATCCCTCAGCTTTTGACCATTGGATTCATTTTCTTCAGAATTATTTCCAACTCTTCTAAACAGTCATCGGTATTTGGAATTGTGGGATGCCTTCATGTAGAGAGCACAGTCTCTATTCTCATAACCTCTCATATGTGAGAGATGGAGGACAATACCAACAAGTCATAAGACTTTTCAGGAAATTACAGTGATTCATCATTTTCTTAGTTTGCAATACAAAGAAACTTAAAACTTGGTGAATCCTTCAAGAAAACAAGTCTGACCCACTTACCACTCATCAACCAGGTTCTGTATTTTTTTGCTACTGCTTCCCTGTAGAGGGCAAGTGATGGACTGCTTCTCTACATATTCAGTACACCCTTGGAAAACCTTGACTTTAAGCTGCCATATTGGATTCAGAGTTGGAGGCAATGGGAAAAATAAAAGTCCACGTAGAGTCCATAATTGGTAAGAAGTTGTCACATGGGTTCTTTTATAGGTGTGGTTGCTCTGAAGGCAGATGTTCTACACATCTGCACAAAGAGGCCAGTCTCACTCAAAAGAGTTTAGACTAGCAGAGTAAATTCAACAAAGAGGGGGAAATAATTATTCTTCTCAAAGGAATTGCTACTCAAGGTATTTCCGGTGAATTGTGTTCATACCAGTTCTCCTGGGTCTGTTTAAAGAATTACAGAATCTCCAGTCCATCCCAGAATTATAGAATCTTAATCTCTGAGATTAGGACCCTTTGCACTTCTCTGTATGTAGAGATAGTAATAAACCTCTCATATTCCATACTTCAGAACTTACTTTCGCAACTTAGTAGGGACCCAAGCAGGTCTGGATGTGGAACTAAAGTAGACATGGAGGGGAGGGAGGAAAGAGTGAGCACAGGAGGAACGAAACAAAGCCCTAAACATCCAT
>VZQC01008412.1:1740527-1793542 GCA_009823505.1 Rhizomys pruinosus
TTTGTTCCCTCGGCTTAGAAAGAAAAGGGGCACAGGTGGCATGAAAAAGGGTGGCACCACAGGTGGATGCCACAGGTGGGATTGAGAAGATATGAGAATAGAAGCAAAAACCTCTGTTAACTTTCTCTGGAGCTTGAGTATTGTCTTGGTCTTAGTCAGTTCTGGCTGTTTTCTTTCATGGGGCTGCCAGCTTGTCCAGGCTTAACATTTCGATCCTACTAATGACGCCCAAGTGTGCCAATTCTCTATTTAGGTGATTTATTTGGGTGTTTTATAAAAACAGTTTAATATATAGCCTTTCGATTTTATTAATGAAGCACACACAATTAGGATATATGGGTTTTTAAACAGTACTAATTGTTATGGTAGGTTACTTGTATAGACACCAGATGTTTGGCTGGTATGTCAATTCATGATCAACATTTTCTTCTGTCAAGTAAGGCAGGGTCTTCAGTGTTGTGTTGGTTTATAAACATCTCCTAACTGCTAGAGGGTGTAAGCTTGTGTCATCAGCCTTGGGTTATTCTTCCAATGAGAGAGCCAATAGCCCATTCGATTTGGGATATACAGAAATAAGATCTGGCTTCCGACTGGCGGCACAGTTTTTCCAGGCAGGTGGGGTGTAGGTGGTGCTGACGGAGGAGTCTTGCTTGACTCAAGGAGAACTATATTTGCTTTATTGGTTTAGGGGTCTTTCCCCCCCCCTCGGCCGCCCCCCCCCCCTCCCCCCCCCCCCCTCAAGGCCCCCCCAACCCACATTACTCTGGCGTTCCAGAGACCATCTGTCTACTTGCAAGTGTGGTCTCCATAAATCCTTCCCATGTTTATATCAAGTATTCAACAGCAGGGCCTTATTCCTTATTGCCTCTCTTCCGCGGAGACTATCCCCCAAAATAAGGACACAAGGAGCCTTTGAGACACAATTAGTGGGACTTGGAATCCCCTGGCGCAAGTATTTCCTCCTTGGAGAATAATCCCACTGTTGACTCTATTGTTCACAGCCCACCTTGTATTGATATATTTTGTCATTAAGGCATAGCTGTTAGTGAGACCTTTACGCAATGATGTTGGTTTAATGAATAGAAAATCATCCTTTTCACAGTTTCTATGTCCATTAGCTGTAACTGAAAAGAAGGGCAAGTTTGAAGTTGAGTGTTTTACTTATTTTACAAGAGAACACTTCTCTAAAACAGCTGGTTCCCATCTACAGCTGGAGAATGACCTCATTCATCCTCTAATTTCTCTTATATTCTTATGAGGGGGGGGGGGGTTGTTAAGAAAGTCTCTTGTAGTAAAACCTTTGCAGCACCTAAAAGATAAGCTTCATTAGGATCCATTAAAAATAGTTGTGGGTTTCACAGTTAGGCTCGCACATAGAGGCCCGGCCTGAGTGCCCGATGTCTTTGGCAGCAATTTGAGGCATTTTTTCCCTTCAATGCGCAGAGGAATCAATCCTATTCTAGCGTGGGCACTTTTAGGTACATCCTACTCACTGCAAACTGCATTTTCTTTCTCACCATTAGTTGGTGATACTCTGGCCGTTGGAACATACAAATCCTTCCCATAGTTAGTTTTCTTAAGATTTGGCCGTTGCAAGGTTTTTTTGATAAAAAGTTTTCATATCACTCTATATCCCCCTTTTTTATTTAAGGTGTTAGTTTTTGACCCTGAGTCTCAAACAAGCAGTTGTATTATACATACATATTTGGTGGAATCAAGGCACAGATCATCAAGTTCACCCATGTGTTTTGGGTTACTGTATGTGATTACTTGGGAACAAACAAAGTTCAGTTTTGAGTTAAATCATCCTCTAGGTGAAAGAGAATGCCAGGTGATACATAGGACAGACAAAAACTATAGATAAACATTTGTTAACCAGTTTCCCAAAGTAATTGTTACACAGATTTTAGTTAAAGCTTAATGTGGACAAGAGCAATTATATCACCAATTAACTCAAAACCACTAAGAATAAGCTGGACTGGTGGTGCTCTCTTTTAACCCTAGCACTCGGCAGCAGAGGCAGGCGGCTGGATTTTTTCGAGTTTAAGGCCAGCTTGGTGTTTACAGAGTGAGTTCCAGGGACAGCTGGATACAGGGAGACCCTGTCTCGAAATGACCAAAAAAAAACAAAAAAAAAACAACAACAAAAAAAAAAAAACACTAAGATAAAGGGTTTTGTATAATACAGATCTGGACTAATTGGAATAATAAGTGCACTCTACAATGTTCTAAGAATAGCCCGAGTATAGGCTTTAAATTTGGAAAACCTTCCCAGGTGATTCTTTGATGAAGCTAAGACAAGTTCAGAATCTCTGGCTTTAAAGTTGCATTTGCAATTTCTTGTTTGACCTGGGATAATAAAATTAGTGAAAAGATTTTCATCTTTTCTTATTGTTTTGAAGACTATGGCAACTGCATTGTAGAATATATCATAAATCACTAAATGGTGCTCAAACAGCTAGTCTCCTTTGTACCTATCATGGTTCTAGAAAGTGAGTTGAAGACTGATGGGTTGGCTTAGCATGTCCCATACAGGCAATAAAGCAAGCTTGCCCCTTGTTAATTTGGTAAGTGACTCAGCCCTGCTAACAAAGCTGTCTATGCAAAGAACATGCCCCAGGTTCAGGCATGATCAAGTTAATAGAAACATTCCTCCAAGGGTTGCTTTTTTTGACACGTGTCACCATTTATGAGTTGTAATTGGGTTAATTAAAAACAGAGGCAGTAATAGAACTTAAGTGCTTAGCTTAAGGGTCCCCAACACCAAAAAAAAAGAAACTTACGTGCCAGAATACTTCTGACAGCTGGTCTAGTTGTGACCTTTGGGTTATCATTGTATCCTAGGTTTAATGTTATAGGGACTAGGTAAATGTCAAGCCCCTACTTCAAGTGCTCCAGGAGTTTTGCCCACAGCCCACCTCTTCCAGCTGCCTGGCTGTGTAGGCCTACTTCACCATCTAATTTAAAGAGCCTCTGATTTAAAAACAAGTTGTTCTAGTTTGTCTTCCATTGCTGTGACAAAACGCTCTGACTGATACCAACTTGGGGAGGAAAGGGTTTATTCAGCTTACATCTCCTGGATCACAGTTCATCACTTAGGGAGCCCAAGGCAAGAACTCAGGGCAGGAACCTGGAGGCAGGAGCTGAAGCACAGGCCATGGAGGAATGCTGTTCACTGGCTTGCTCCCCAGGCTCATGCCCAGCCTGCTTTCTTATACGGTACACAACAACCTGCCCGGGGTGGCACCACTCGTTGTGCCCTGGGTCCTCCCACATTGCTTGACAATCAAGACAATACTCCATGGATGTGGCCACAGGCCAATCCAATGGAGCCAATTCCCCAATTGAGATTCCCTCAGCCCAGGTGTGTCAAGTTGACACTAAAGCTATCCAGCACACAAATATATTTCAGGTTTATTTGAAGTTTGGGTTTAGCACATGTCTTCATTGATGGTGAAATTATCAGACTCCTATAAAATGGAATATCATGTTGGTGTGACTGAGAGCACAAACTTGACATCCAGCAGAACTGGCATTTGAGTGGATTAGCAACAGTGATGCTTCATTCATTGGGTTAAATTGTGAAGTGACCTAAGCCCTCTGAGCTCCAGTTTCTTGTTTAATAAAATGCGGAAACATGGAACTATCCCATGGTACCGTATGATAAAGAACTGAACAACTTTATTCAGTTTGCTAAAATGATTGAATTAACAATTTGTACTCATTATTAATGTTTATGCTAGTAAATTATTTAATATTTTAATATATCTAAAATCGATTTTTTAATTTTATATAATATATTTTGATTTTATTTATTTTTCCCTCCTCTATCTGTACCCCCTTTTATCCCCTGCCACATTTTATAAATATATATGTAAAGGCCTGTATAAACATGTATTTATATTAATCTCTTCAATTCCCCAAGTAAACCTTAGGAAGTTTCTTATTGTTATCTCTACTCTCAATTTAAGGATTCTCAAGCAAAGAGATTAATAACATTCCCAAGATCTTATAGCAGATAGCATGAGGTATGCAATAAGTACAGCATTATTTATTGATTCTTAGTAATAATAATAAAACTTAATTTGATGATTTACTCACATCAAGACTGAGAGAGACCTTACATAGAAGCTAAAGTTGTCATATACCTTACTAAAAAAGATTGAAGGGCTAATAAGGTTTGGGGGTTGTTCCAGATTGTAGTACATAGAGGGACTTTTCAAGCATTAAAAACATTTCTGTGAAAATTTAAATTCAATCTGGAAGATCAAAAGAATATTATTTGTACAGACATGTTTGTCAAGGTCCATACCTTTGCTAAGCCCATGTAAAATATCTCTGAATATTTGAAGGGAATTGGTCATTTCAAACCACACTTACAAGGACATCTCAGAGATAAAACTTTACAATAGTATATTTAAGATAACTGTTCACCTATTTGCAATGCCAATTTGTCTAATAAGTAGAGATTGAAAATGATCTGGAATAAATGAGTCGGAAGTCACTGAACCAGCAGACTCTCATGACCCCTATTTTATTCTACCTTGAAAATATAAGCAGGGGCTGGAGAGATAGCCTAGCAGTTAAGAGCACTGACTGATCTTGCAGAGGACCCAGGATCAATACCCAGCACCCACATGGCAGCTGAGAACCATCTGTAACTCCAATTTCAGGAGAACAGCAGTTCCAGGGGAATCTGAGACTCTCTTCTTACCTCCGTGGCATTGCACTACATGGGTGCACAAACCTACATGCAGACAGTACATTCATACACATACAAAAATAAATAAATTTATAAAAAGAAAATACAAGCAATAGTTTAGAGCAAAAGAAACTCAAAGAAGTTTTGAGGTGATGGATTTCCAAAGTTTTTGTCAATAGTTAATGGGCAATTGGATTTAGACCAATGCTTTAAAACTCCCACCTGCTAATTGGGTGTCATCTGAGGCATGTTTTAAGCACTTTATAGGGCTCAGCTTCTCATCTATCAGATGATGAAGCCTTCATGCATTCATTAGTTTATTCCTTATAATCAGTTTTATTTCAGGCTGCTAAATATCACATGCTATGGCTTAAATGACAGAATGCCTCTGTCACAGTTCTGAGATCAGAGTGCCTGCATAATGGCCTTCTTATGAGACCACTTTCCTGGTTTTGTAAATGGCCGTCTTCACCCTGTAGCCTCATAGGGGCAAAGAGCAGAGAGTAGAAAGTAAGTTTTCTCCTGTATCTTTTATTTTTTTAATTTTTTAAAATTTTATTTATTTTTTTATGTGTATGAATGTACTGTCTGCATGTAGGTTTGTGCACCCATGTCGTGCAAGCCCATGGAGGTCAGAAGAGGGTCTCGGATTCCCCTGGAACTGGAGTTGAAGATGGTTCTTAGCCGCCATGTGGGTGCTGGGGATCGAACCCGGGTCCTCTGCAAGATCAGTCAGAGCTCTTAACCACTAGGCAATCTCTCCAGGCCCCTGTATCTTTTATAAAGACACAAATTATATCAGGAAGGCTATGTACTTATAAACCAGTTGCTTTCAGAAGGCCTCACCCATCTCCGGATGTCATTTCATTGGAAATTGGACTTCTGTGGGTTTACATTCAGTCCACAGTAATCTATGAGATCCACGCCTGTCTGTGATTCATTTATATAACAACTTTTCTATTGCCTACTGTATTGTTCATCCTTTGGTAGCAAAACCAAGTCTCCACTCTCAGTTTCCATTCTAGTCAGAACAAGTAACACAGGAAAGAGAAGCTATTGGCTTGGACATGAGTTATCTAAAGCAAATGAAGCAAGCAATGTGATTGTGCCACTGAGGCTGCCTTGAAATGAAGCTCAGTGGAGACCTCTAGGAGAAAGTAAGCTGTGAATTGTGACCAGAATACAAGAAAAGGCCAGCCAAGCATCTTGTGCCACAGATTTACTTTTCCATGTATTCCTCTGTTCTACAAACCAGTTTTTCTTTCGGAGATTTTTGATTGCACTTTCTCCTTTACCTTCATGTCACCATCAATGAAACTTTGCAAGTCCTATTAGATTTCTGGGAAACGTGCTAGCCTCCTTCCTTTTAGATAATCTGCATCTGTGTGGTGACCAATTCTTTTAAAAATATTGTATTTTTTTTAAATTTTATGCATATGAGTATATTGCCTGCATGTGTGTGAGTACATCCATGTCATGAAATTCCCATGAATGTCAGGAGAATGCTTTGGATCTGCTAGAATTAGAGTTAGGGTTCATTGTTAGCCACCATGTGGGTGATGGAAACTGAACCCAGGTCCTCTGCCAGAACAGCCATTGCTCTTAACCACTGAGCCACCTCCCCAGCCCCACAGTCATTAATTCTTACATTATAGGATTGTTAAGTGTCTTTTGTCTACATCCTTTTTCTTCTTTGCCCTTGAGACCCCTAGACCAGATTTCTTAATCTCCTATAGACTCTTGTGGTTTTCTCTGAAATTCTTGTTTTGTTTTCCTTTTTTCAGTTCTCAAGATTTTGTGCTATTGTTCTAAAAACCATTTCTATGATCTTAGCTCTTAAGCACCTAAAATCCTTTAATACCCTATATAGCATCACACTATGTGATATTGAAGGCTCCTTGGTGGGTTGATAATCTTTATCCCTTCCATCCCTACCTTTTTATCACAATATGCCTTACATTTTCTACTACATGTTTCTCTTGGTTTCCTAGATACACTGTGTCATTCATTGTTATGAAGACACTAGTTTTTCTTTGGTGTATTATTGCTTCTTTTTGCATATTTATATTGAATTTTTGTGCATTTTATTCAAAACATTTTATTAATCTTTATACCCTTCCCCCATCCATACTCCATATATGGATTTCAGATATATGGCATATCAAGTCAAGTGTGTCTGACCCAGATATCCCTCAGTACAAATTCATTCCCTGGAGTCTAGTCAGCCTATCTATAGTCTCTCCCTTAAAGAAAATCGGCTCTCCCTTGAACAGCAGTAATCAGCTACCAATAGTTCTTTGACTAAAATGAAACCTGGGCCTATGTTGGTTATTGTCTAACTGCGCTTGCATCGGTCTTGTACCTACTGACTCCATTGTTGAATTGCTTCTTTTTTACCTGATTATTTCCTATCTTTTCTTCTGAATCTACTTAACACAACCTGTTCTTGAAATCCTTCCTTATTTTTGTGGTTGTCTCACTAAGAATTAGGATCAATGGGCTCCAAAATAAGAGTGGTGAAATTTATGAGATAAAATTTAAAACTTGAGCTGGGCGTGGTGGCGCATGCCTTTAATCCTAGCACTTGGGAGGCAGAGGCAGGATCTTTGTGAGTTCAAGACCAGCCTGGTCTACAGAGTGAGTTCCAGGACAGCTGGGGCTACAGGGAGACCCTGTCTCGAAAAGACAAAAAAAAAAAAAAATGTAAAACTCGTGGTTGTTATGGTGTTCCACACCTTGTAAGATGTAGAGTTTTTCTTCCTTAAGTCTTCTAAGTATAAGTCTACCCTCTTCTACTTTCCTTATGATTCAAACAGCTGCCATAGCTTCAACTGTTACCTCATCATATTACATTACATTTCAGGCAGGAGGGACATTAAATTTGTACTCCAAGCCTATAAGAATTCTTTCAGGGGGCTGGAGGGATGGCCTAGCGGTTAAGAGCGCCGAACGCTCTTGCAGAAGACCTGGGTTCGATCCCCAGCACCCACATGGCGGCTGAGAACCGTCTGTGACTCCAGTTCCAGGAGAACTCCAGTTCCAGGGGAATCTGAGACCCTCTTCTGACCTCCGCGGCATCGCACGACACGGGTGCGCAGACCTGCATGCAGACAATACATTCATACACATAAAAAAATAAATAAAAAAAAAAATTTTTTTTTAAAAAAGAATTCTTTCAGAAGCTTAACACAGGAATCAATTTATTTTGCTAGAGATAGTCATGGAGTTTTCCTCTAAAGAAAGTATTCAGTTATTTTACTGGAGTGATAATATTGGAGGAACAGAGGAAGATAAATACCTAGAGATAATTAACAATATTTATCATGGTCACTCTCTGGACAATATTATTAGCATCCCTTAAGAAGAATTTGTTCTTTTCCATTGTATCTTACAAAATCTTGTCTTCTCTATATAATTGCCACCTTGATTAGAAGACAGTCCTCTTCCTCTCTGTCTTTCCCCCATCCTCAGCACACATATAATGATCCTCTTTTTTCTCCTTGTTTCGGCTTTTATGAACTTACCAGAAAGCTATTGCACTCCACCTCTTTCTCTGAAATCCCTTCTTGTTTTTTCCCTGCCTGACTGGAGATGATCTTGTATTCAATTCTGTGCTTATGTAGCTGCCCTTGGATTTGACCATGAACTTCTTAAACATATACTATGTTTTATTCATGTTTAAATCCCAAGCACCCACATCATGCCTAGAAGTACAGCAATTCAGTGGATTTTTGAATAAATGAAAATACAACTAAGATAAATATATTCAGCCATTTACTTAATACCTTTTTAAATGCATTTTTATTACTAGCATGTTGGCCTATCAAGCAATAAGCCGGATACAGAGATATAGCAACGAACTGTACATAAATATTCACTCTCCCTTCTCTTGGGAACATAAATTATATTGAAAGGGACATATAATAAATAAACAATAATTATAGTTGAGAGAGACAGTGAAGAAAGAGGAGGAGGTAAACAGACCACCAATAATGCCTGGCTTACTCACTGGACACACCCATGATATTTTATGCACATATTGCTCTAATGTTGCATTTTTCTTTCCTGTAAAAGAAGTGGGTAATGTTGTCTGTTGTCATAACATATAATTTGATGCTTCTGAGTGTGGCTACTACCAAGAAATATGCTAATTACCTTCTTTTAAAAGTTTAGTGACCTTGGGGCTGGAGAGATGGCCTAATGGTTAAGATCCCTGACTGCTCTTGCAGAGGACCTGGGTTAGATCCCCAGCACCCACATGGCAGCTGAGAACCATCTGTAACTCCAATTCCAGGAGAACTCCATTTCCAGGGGAATCTGACACCCTATTCTCTGTGGTATTGCATGACACGGGTGCACAGACCTACATGCAAACAATACATTCATACACATAAATAATTTTTTTAATTAAAAGTTTAGTGACCTTAAAAGAACTTAGGGAAATTCCCATGTGAAGACATCTGCTTAAACATTAATGGCTTAAGATAAATTACTGTAGTGAATAACAACTATTGAACTTGTAGACTATTCATCTCTATGTAGATGAGTATGTATAAAAACCACCTATATTTGCTTAGTGCTTGCTCGGTGCATGATGTTTTATAGGCTTTGTGTGCATCAAGTAATTTAGTCTTCACAACAATCTTTAGTTAATATTGCCTTGTCATTTTATGGATTAAAAACTTGATACATGGAAAAGTTTATACATATATATATTTTTTTTTTTCAAAGTCAAGTAAGTAGCAACAGGAGCCCATATGCAAACCCCAAATGAGCTGGGAACTCTCACTGCTCAAAGAGGAAAGTTCAGCCCAGAAACCTCAGCATCTTTGTGGAATGCAGAATCATATTCCCAGATATTTGCCATCTAAACCTGCATTATAATGAATTTCCCAAGTGATTCAAATGCACATCCAAACTAAAGAAGCACTTCTCCGTACACTGTTCTGAGTTGTCAGGAAGGAGATACAATGTGTGTGTGTGTGTGTGTGTGTGTGTGTGTGTGTGTGTGTGTGTGTGGTGGGGGGAATCTCCACACACTGGCTCTGTTCTTCCCCTTAGCTCTGGACTAGCCATGCACTGGCCCTTCCTGTGCCTTGGGGGTGTGGCATGTTAAATGCTGCAGGTCATACAAATGATCCCATTCATAGTCTCCACTTTCCAGTTCTTATATGCTGTATCACCATATTCCTCCATGTATGGACCTGACCGCTTGTTGACAATTATTAGTCAGAAATATTGACACAAGTGGCTTGCATCTCTGTGAACCACCTGGGTCATGTGGCCAGAGAGAAGTTTGTATCATCTTGTCAATAATAAAGGTGGCTCTCTCCTGCAGTAATGGGAAAATTTGGAAGCAGGTTGGATGCCAAAGCTGAAAGAACACTTTAAATCCTCCATTGATTTTCTTTCTTTATGTTTGCTCTTTTTGATTGTAGGAATACCTGCCAGCATCATTTTCTCTTTCTCTGGTTTATAACTTTTCCATTAAAAAGTAATTTGGAAGACAGTAGGGCCAGAGAGGTTTATCCATACCTTTCTTGAAACACTTTGTCATCTTTGCCTGATGGTTATTTGAGTCCTTACCAGGCTATAATTGTAAGTCTTGACGTCTATTTGGAGCATATGATGCAGCAGGAACTGTGCCAACTTCTTTTTTCCTGAGATAACTTATTTGGTCCTCACCAAAACTTTGTAATGGAATTATAATTATAGTTCTCATTTAAGACATTAAAACTGAGTCCCATAAAAGTTTAAAATATGCGGAGACATATTGATCATAAACACTGAAGTAGGAGTTGAACTCAGGCAATCTACCTCACCATGACTTCATTATATCCAGTGGGCAGACAGGCACAGCAAATTTATTAGTCCTTTACAAGATAATCTTTGTGGTATTTTGAAAGGGTTATTACCTTACTTGTGTTGCTTTTGTTAATTTTGGTCTTATAAAATTATACTTTGTTAAAATTATGAGCATTTCAAACACTGTAGTTTTCAAACACTTTCCTTTCATGGATCATATTGGATCAGAATGTACAGCCTCATTTTTAGAAATGTGTGGGTGTCATTTTAGAAGATTATTTGGTCTAAACTCTAAGAACCACTTGGATTTCTTTATCCCTGAATTAGTTAGCATGAACCATTTGTAAATTGCCAATACAGAGTTAGGACTAAAACTGATTAAAGACTAGCTCTCTATAGGTAATAACTAACAATTGAGCACTTGCCAAGCAGTGCCAATTGACTAAGTGCCAATGAGGTACATAATAAATGGGGTCAAGAGCTAATGTGCTGAAAACAATCAGTCCCAGTATCCAGTTGAACCACAAGTCTATGACCAATGTAATTAAAATGGCCATTGTTGTCTCTGAATGAAAAAGCAAAGGGAGAATTTTGGATTATGTTACCAAGAAGGCAAGGTCAGTGGAGGCTTTGAAGGTGAGCAAGTGATAGAAGCATGGCTGGCGGAAAGCAGATTACACGCACGCACGCACGCACGCACGCACACACTTCTAAAGTATTTTGTTTCCTTGTGGCTTTTTTTCAGACATCCTTGTTACTAAGGTCTCCGTTCTCCATCTCCCTCTGTAACACACTTCTTCTCCCTCCCCAATTAAAATCGCTACCCCCATTTTTCCTGCTTGCTCCTTCATAGATCCTCTGTCCTACTGTCCTAGCCAGACCCCCCCCCCGCGATACTCCATTTCCCCTTTCCTAGCTGTGCTTTACATGTCCATATCTGCATTTTCAGAGCCAGCATCAACAAGTAAAAGAGAGCATGTAGTATTTGTTTTCCTGAGTCTGGATTACTTTATTCAGTATTCATAGTTCTATCCAAATATTATTGGAAATCGATTAATTTGTTGAGAACATGTATGTCACATGGGTGACATTCTGATGTAATGAGATGTAATGTGAAGAGATATCACCCATGAAATTAAGAAAGTCTTAATCTTGGTGGGTGATAAAGATTGTTACACAGATCAACAAAACTCTCAATGCCAGCATGATGAGGGAGTGAAAACGCACAGTGGATCAAAATCAAGGAAGTAATTAATTGATATTCTTTCAAGTTCAGGAATGGCAAATCTTTGTCAACAGAATCTTAAAGAGTAGGAAGCGGTCCCCAATGGAGCTGGAACTTGGAAGAGGAACACTTGATGGGGAAAAAAACAGTCATATTCAAATGAAGTATAGCAGATCTTTCAAACTGATTTTGTTTTGTATCTCAGGAATAATATCTAGATAGGGACAGTGAGTGACAATGAAGAATAAATGTGCACAGCACATACCGGACTGCCAGGTCAACTCTGAAGCATGGCTCTTAGATTCATCATCTGTCATTGGAGGTAACAATAGTGTCTGTTTCAAGGGGTTCTTGAGGTGCATCATTACTTAATATTTTAAAAGAACTGAGAGACTAGATTCATGTTTAGTATGGAGTAATGGCTTACCTGTCATTACCACAATTTCCAAGAGTCTGTTCCTAGAAAATGATGTGCCCAGCTGCATAGCCATTCATCATTTATTATTATAACTTTCTAAGTAATTATTTGATTCAGTAATTCTCTAGAAAAATATGAGGCAGACAATAAAAGGAGTGCGGAACATACTAAGAATTTAGGAGCTGTGGCTGATCTGGTCAAAGAGTGGTAGCCTATGATTACTGCATTCAACTGCTTTGCTTGACTAGGCTGCCTGGACTTCTACTTGCTCCAGCTTTCCCTCTGAGCATAACATTATGCCTGGCTAAAATGCTGTGCCTCCCAGTTGTCTGGAAATTACCACTTTCAACTTCTTCCAGCACCAGTTAGAGCTTCCACAAAATATTCTTAACATTTGTATAAAAATAAAGCCAATATGTGCAGGTAGCAATAAGGATTGGCATATGGGTAGTTGGGGAAGAGAAGAAATGGGTATTACCTGGGCATGAGGGAGCTCTGTTCATGTTCCTCTTCCTGCCAAGATCCTAGAAGGCTATAGGCTGACTCTGGCAGAAAGACATGCTTCCACCAATTTCCCTCACCTGGGCTCCTGGTGAGAAGCTTCAAGAATTTTGCAGGGAAGTGATGGAAAATGACAATGTCTGTGCATGACAAAAAGGTTGAAAACGTTTCTCAATTGGTGTTATTAGGAGAGAGGCCTGTGTATCTCCAAATTCTGGCACAGGAACAGGAGACTATAGCGAGCTGGCCCTGACCCATACCATACCATAAGGAATGGGATATGATGAGCAACGTACACAATAGAAGAAAAATGGAGCCTAGAAAACACAAGGAAATAATTTACTATAGTTTAAATTCTTAGAAAAATCTGTTGTTTAGTTTTGGGTTTTTTATATACTCAGAGAAAGCACATTATTTTGTGCTATCTTCTACCTAAGTCAAATTTTTATCTAGGCCAAAAGCATTTCTGTTGGTTCTATGGTGCTTCTTGGCTTGGGCACTATTTGAATCCTTCCTCACTGCTGAGGAGCATGTCCTAGTTTTAGAGTGCCCTGCACAGTGAAATGTGGTAAATGCTATTGTCAATCTCCTCAGTATTGAGCTATAGTTTGCTTATCTTTGTAATGTGGGATTTGAAAAAGAATAGATCCTCCAACATCTTGGTTTGTTTGCGAGCATGACCTGGATGTATGCATCCTTAGAGTGGAGAAAGATTTACAAGACAGAGACATGCGGCAGATTCCCATTACACGGGGTTGATGAGTTCCACAAAGTATGCCCAACTATTAAACTCATTTACATTTTCATTACACCACACATTAACTGAGGATTTTATCACCTTTTCTGTTCATTTGCAATTTCACCAAATTGGTGATCCGCTCTTAGTGTCTTTCCCATTAATAGGAATTAGTAAAGATTTTTAATAGTGATTTAATTGGTTTTAACTTATGTCCCTGCATCCATCATTAAGCTCTAGAGGAACAGAATTTCTGTAATTTGATCAGAATTGGGTAAGTAGAAGCTACAGTGTGTAATGGTTTGCATGTCTCCCTCACTATCTGGATAAAGCTCAGTATGGGCTGCATGAGCAGAACACTGCTGATGTTCGCCTCTCCTTGAGGTGAGATTAAGGAGATGATAGGCAGGAAGGATATAGTCGAATTTCATACACATAAACATCTTTTGGGCTGGAGAGATGGCCTAGCGGTTAAGAGCGCCGACCGCTCTTACAGAGGACCCGGGTTCGATCCCCAGCACCCACATGGCGGCCGAGAACCGTCTGAAACTCCAATTCCAGGAGAACTCCAGTTCCAGGGGAATCCGAGACCCTCTTCTGACCTCCGCGGCATTGCACGACAAGGGTGCACAAACTTGCATGCAGACAATACATTCATAAACATTCATAAATAAATAAAATTAAAAAAAAAATAAAAAAACACATCTTTTTATATTACTCTGTTGTTTTCAGATATTACTCAGTTGTTTTGGTGTTGTTATTAAGTGCTTAAGTAAGAGAAATTTAGTATTTCATCCTGTCCTTTAAGCTATCATGACTTCCTTTTCCTTTATTTTTTTGGACTGGGATAGCTCTCATTATATAAAGATTTATTCCATATACACAAGAGAACCAAACTGTTAAGGTTTGTGAAAAGAATCCACAGGGTTGTTGCATGGTTATGTGGAAACAAGAGTCTTCCTGACCTCTGCGACCTTGCTCATATGCACTTACAATAATGGTGTCAGCATGCACAAGAACCATGTAATCTCAACCAAACCAAAACCCAGCATAGAAAACGGGGAAGTGGGCAACAGGCCCCACCTTAGCTGAAGAACTACTGGCAGCTGATTACTGGTGGATGAGTGAGCATTGATCTTTAAGAGAGAGACTCTAGTAGGCTGACTAGACTGCAGTGGATGAACTTGTACTGAAGGGACACCTGGGTACCTAGAAGATATAAACATTAATGAACATTTCTGTACATATATGTATGTTTTCATTTTAGTATTATTTGAGAGCCAGATTTCTCTATCATTCAGTCACTTCGAAGGATCAACTCATACATATATAACAAGAAGCACTGGGTATAAGTAGATGAATCAAGTCCCTGCCTTCGAATATGCTAACTCCAACTCACAGTTCCCTTAAGATAAATCATTATCTGATATTTAGTAGAAAAAATGAAAGGAATCTTCCTGGCAATCAGGTCTGCCCAGAAAAAGAACTATTCTTAATACGTGGTACAGGAGAATCAAATTGAGGGGCTCCACAAGAGGAAGCTTTTGACAGAAAACAGCCTAGAGGAAGCAAAGAGACTTTGCTACTCAGCACTTTACATAAATAGCATTCATTGGGAATAGTTGCTTCCTACTATGAAATTTTAATGGTTGTTCAAACATAAGCTTTTAGACTTGTTTGTTTGTTTGTTTCACAAAATCAAGATGCTTAAGAGACTGCATGTGTGTCTGTGTTAGCTAATATAAAGTCTTTATAATATAAGCAGTTGGCATTCTTAATCCCCTAAACTCATTTAGTAGATGTAGTTTTATGCATTATTGGCTTTTTATTTCTCTTCATTAGCAAGCCTTAAGTGTGTAATTATTATACATATGTTAGAAAATTAGAAGATTGGTGTTATTCCCTGAGTATACAAAATCATAGATTAGCACTGCCCAAGTTATATCTTTTGTTTCATGAACTCTGTCTTGATTTTTAATGAAGTTTTTCAGTACTGTAAGTGAAGCACAGGCACCAGCAGTATTAAGCATTTGAGCAGGTCTGTGAATTGTGAATCTCTTTGTAGAGTCATTGAGGTGTTTGGCAAATGACAAAGGAAATGATGACCTCTAGGTTTTCTCTGAAGTGCTGAGTATTACCATATTTTCTAAGTACTTCCTATGCAGGTCTGGGTATTATGAGAAGAATATATTGATGAATAATCTGTGTTCTAGAAGTCTCCTAAGGAGTGTGATCTACTGGGAAACATAAGAGAAATGAAATATAGAATTCAAAGTATAATGTCATGGGTCTCAATACAAAGCCTGGTGCTTGATGAGTATTTATGGGATGAACAAACCAATACAGTTATTGAACATGTGAGTGAATAAATCAGTGCAATGAATGAACACATGAATGAATGAGTGATTTACTGGTGTTTGTGGCTGCTTCAGAAAAGTTTTCAAAGTAAAATAAGCATTTGGTAAAATTATAGAATTTGGACAACAGGTATCCTAGAAAGAAGGAGTGATATCTCTGAGGCTTTACCTATGCATTTTTTTGGTGCCCCCACAGTTTTTTAAACCTACATTTATTTTTAGCAACCAACTAGAAATAGAAACCAAGTTGTAGTTCATGAAAAGAATAAAAGACCAACTTTAAACCAATACACTCAAAAGATAGAATGATAGCAGATGAACCCAATTATAAGCTGCCTGCAGGTTACAAAGGACACACATCAAAAGGCTAGCTGTAAGTCTATGTGGTTTACACAGGCCCACATATACAAGTTTTGGGTAAAAAGGCAATGCCTATACACTTAAATAGTCTTACTGGTTTCCCACAGCCCTCCATTGTAAGATTTTTAGAAAATAAACATTTGCATTAATGAAAGGGCCAATTATTTTGAAAGAAGATAGTTCTGTGAGCCCAGAGTACGGTATAGTTCTTTGTTCATAATGATTTATTATAAATTAATGAATATTTATTGTATTCAAAGGACCATATTAATTCTAAAAAAATTAATTTTTTAGCTATAAGTGATAATCCATGAGTATTATAGCTAAAAAATGAAAAAAAAAACCTGAAAGATGCAGGACAGTTATGGCAGAATACATGATCTGGGATGGGGTGGGGGTGGTGGGGGAAGGGAAAGGGAAATATGCCTGATCTGAATTGGAAAATGATGTACAAAATGCACAAACCATCAATAAAAATTTTTAAAAAATTAATTTTTAATTTATACCTTTCCTATATTAAAGATGAAGTAAAATTCAAAGAAATTTGCTTTGTGATTTTTTTTCCAAAAGTCTAATTTTAGTAGCCAAAATAGCTTATTTAGGTCAACTTGGAATGACCTATTTAATCTTCAAGTGGACATTTTATCTATGATAGTATAGAAATCTCTCACTCTTCAATAAACAAATAGAAAGGATTTAGAGGGAGAAATGGTAGTTCAAGTTCAGGTACTGACATCACTATAGCCATGTCAACAAAAGTGAATCTTTTTAAGAAACTAGTATAGTAGTTTAGGGAAAAAAAGGAACTGTGTATCTTAGTAGGATACTACCAATGAAAATATAGATTGGGAGTAAATCAGAAACTCTCAGAAGGTAGATCCAGCATATTTTGTCAGCCTTTGTAATTTGTTATATTTACAGTTTAAATTGTGTGGTTTATTTTTCCTGCAATGTGGTCCATTAAGCAATACCTGTAGGAGAAACTTTTCATAAAGATACATACTATTAGTATCTCTATCAAAATCTGTAATTCCAGTGTATGGCGGATGTGTTCTATTCCCATTTAACAGTCTAAATAAGGTTTTTTTTTTTTAACTTTGGTTCTGTCGACCCTCTGAACTGGATAGTTCTTTGTTGCAAGGGGCTGCTATGTGCATTGTTAAATGAATAGCAGGATCCCTGGCCTCCACTCACTAAATGCCAGTACCACCTTCCCCTCAGTTATAATGAAAGGATTCCCAGACATGGCCAGATGTCTCCTCTGAACAATATAACAATATATCCCAAAGCTGAAAGTAACTGCTCTAACATATATATATATATGTTATTATATATATGTATATATATATATATGTTATATATATGCTCTAACATATATATATCTAATATATATAATATATATATTAGATATTATATATAATATTATATATATATTAGATATCTAATATATAGGTATCTATTCAGTCCTTGGCAACTTTCCTCCAAATACCACCACAGAAATACAAGCTTTTTTTAACAGTCCACCATTGGACTTTCTGCCAAATGAGAGTGGACTAAGGGATCATGGAGAGAGGGTACTCATTTCTTTTTTAAATACTTTTATTGATGATTTGTGTATTTCATCCATTATCTTTCAGTCCAATTTAGACCCATTCCCCTCTCCCTGCCCTTAAAAGCCTGTCAGAAAGTGAGTAATATGGTCTTCCTTCAAATTCTACTGTCATGAACTCATCACATGGCCGTGCTTTGGTGAAGACAATCCAGAAAAGACTCTACTAGGTTCTGCTTTCTACTGTGTACAAAACAAAGAAATAAACAAAATAACCCCCCCCCAAAAAAAAGAAACAGTAACAACACCAAGTCCACAAACCCACAAACTTGATTGGCCAGTTCCCCATTACTCCTAAAAGAATTGTATCTAGTCAAGTATTTTTGAGAACTCTCCAGATTATATCCACCACTTACATAGTCACAATGCACATTAGCATTTTTAAGTTTCTGAACAGTCCTGCATGTGTTAATCTTCCCTGACTCTAACATCTCTGAAACTTCTTGTTTGATGACAGAATCCATTCTGCTCGATTTTTTATTAAAGTTTGTTAGTATTTACTAACTAAACAAATATTTTTAAATTAAATCTATAGCTTGAAGAAGCTTTCACAGAATGAAAAAAACAAAAATTAAAACACATTTTCCTGTAAGATAACAGCACTTGGAATCACAGGTGGACAATGCTCCTATGAGTGCTTATTGTGCATTGAACATGTGTTATATGTTGGCTGGAGAGATGGCTCAGCAGTTAACAGCCCTGACTGCTCTTGCAGAGGACCTGGGTTTGGTTTCCAGCACCTTGCACCTAACAACTGTCTATAACTCTAGGACCAGGGCTCTTAATGCACCCTTCTGGCCTCTATACTTACATCCAGACAGAACTCATACACATAATTTTTCAAATATGTTTATTTTGAGATAGGATTCAAAGGACTTACATGAAGTGTACTATATGTTTTAGCTCATTAGTATGCCTTTTTAAGATTACCCTTCTTTTCTACATTGTATATTATATATATATATATATATATAATATAGCATTCTTCTAAATCATGTCATATTCCCACATATGCATTCATTCACATATATACATACATGCATTGTAGGCTAGGATCCACATATGAGGGAGAACACTGCAGTCTTTCACTATCTGAGATTGTTCTTGTTTTGTTTTGTTTTGTTTTGTTTTTTGGTCTTTTCCAGACAGGGTCTCCCTGTAGCCCCAAGTGTCCTGGAACTCACTCTGTAGACCAGGCTGGCCTTGAACTCATAAAGATCCACCTGCCACTGCCTCCTGAGTGCTAGGATTAAAGGCATGCGCCACTACGCCCGGCAAGAGATTGTACTTTTTGATATATTTTATTTTCTACATTTTTATTTTTTTAATTATCCTGAAGAGTGATGGATTTCCGTATGGAATTTTTCATACACACTCCTTGTGGCGGAGGCTTCCTCCTGCCCCACCTCTATCCTGAAGAGTGATGGATTTCCTGAAGAGTGATGGATTTCCGTATGGAATTTTCATACACGCTCCTTGTGGCGGAGGCTTCCTCCTGCCCCACCTCTATCCTGAAGAGTGATGGATTTCCTGAAGAGTGATGAATTTCCGTATGGAATTTTCATACACACTCCTTGCGGCGGAGGCTTCCTCCTGCCCCAGCTCTTTTCCTTGCACCCATTTCCCCTCAGCAGTCCCCTCTTCCATTGACTTCTACTGTTTTCCCCGGTACCTTCTCTGAAAGTCACTTTTTTCTCCTAATAATGCAGGCCTCTTTCGATTTTTCTGGCCTTTTCTTCTGCCATTTTATTTCTAGTTCATTTCAGAGGAATAAGAACAACAAGCAGATAGTGGTTAATGGGGAGATACCTTGTTGGTGGACTTTTTTGATTAATTAGTTAATTTTAGGAGACATTCTTAATCCAATTTATTAATTTTCCATTAGTTAATAACAATCAGGGAGTTTTTATACCTGCACTTTTTTTTTTTACCATTAATTAGTTTCAAGGAGCTGAATGTGAGGTAGCCACTGACATGCACATACTTTAACTGGTATAATGCTTTCATTATTCCATAGTGTCAGCTATGATAATTCATTTATGTAGTGGAGGAATCATAAAGTTATTACCTTAGTTAAACTTCTTAGTAACCGAACAACTACAAACCATGTAACATCCTCTTAGCTCCTAACAATTTACTGCAATTTATTGTAACCCACAATATAACCTCTCTACTGAGCGTCGCTATCAGCAGGCTTATCTCCTTGCTTTCAATTGCATATCCTCAGAGTCCCATCTTCTCTCTATAGTTAGCACTGTGCCACACTCCTTTTCAGTTTCTCTCATTCCTCAACAGCAGAGGTTTATCTTCTTTCTGTCTTGTGTTCATTATTTATCCTAGCCAAGATTCATTCAAAATATATGCCTGTTTTATGTAATTTTAGACAAATAAAATTCTATGTAATAGCACAAGTATGAGGGATTCAGATTTTTATTACAGGGTGGTGGGCAGAATTGGGCCCCAGCTTTCTTCTGTTTGGCATTATTCCTACAGTTAAATTATATATTTGGCAGACAGGAATTAGGCTTGCAGATCAGTTACACTTAAAGTAGGCAATTTTATTCTGGATTTTCTGTGAGCCAATACATGAAACGTAAAGTCAGAAGAGAAAGATGTTTTCAAAGCACAAGGACTGATCCACTGTTGCTGGGTTGAAGAGATAAGAGAGCTTCATACAAAATAGAAAGTTCAACAAATGGCCCTAGACCCAGGGCCTTAGATAAAACTACAACCCTGAGCTAATCCAGTGAAACTGTAAGTAGAGAATCTAGTTATGTTATGTGAGATTCCTGATCTCCAAAGATATGATGTAATAAATGACTACTGTTATAAACCACTAAATTATGGTCAATTGTATGATTCAATAGAAAACTAAATCCAAAAACCAACCATTTCTTCCTTTTCTGAAACTTCTATTCCTGAGATTACTTTGAGGCATAGAAAATCATAGTGCCTTCAAATTATGATTCAATTGTTTATATTTGGGGCTTTTTCTACTCTAAAAATAAGATAGTCTGGTCCATGAGCAATGACAGTACTTCCTGGTGTTTTTTTTTTTTTTTTTTTTTTCATTTTGGTATCTGTCTCCAAATAGCTTGCTTCCTCAGAAAGGTTTGTCTCTAATATGCTAGGCCTTCTGTTGATGCCATCTAATTTATAGTAGTGTTACTAATACACTCCAAAAATCCAAGTCTTCTCTCCCCCAGTGATACAATGATTACTAAATTTTTAGCTGCTTTGAAGTTACTGAGGAATTGTGAATTAATCGAATCAATGGACTAGGTGCTGAGGGATCAATGTGTTCTCTGTTGACCTCTAGATCTTGGCTAGATCCTGGAGAACTATCAACTTGCAGATCTCTGTCATAAGAAATTAAACATTGGTAATAGTAAGATATTTATATATAGATGTTGTTTGTTCAAATTGAAACATTGCCCATGTTGAATAATACAGGTATAAAAATATAAGTTCTGCTTGGTGACAATATTTTACTAAGGTTTCTAGATTATTCTTGATTACATAAAATTCAAAACAAGTCACTATATTTGCAATATGGAAGCTTTTGATTTTAGCTCATGTTGAAAATCGATAGCATGATTTTTGAACAACACAAATAAGATTTTGACATGTTTGGGACATAGGTATCAACTATAGCAGGTATTTGGTTCATTCCCACAGCAACATCTCTACTGTGACTCACAGTCATTTCCCTGTGATTTGCTTTGAAGTTACTTTATGCTTTTGAAGTTCACCTTGAAGAACTGAGCAACTGTACGATAGTCATTATTTCTTCACTGTGACATGACTAATAGCTTCTGCCATAGTTGACAGTTCTTTGCGATCTTGAATTTCTCTTTGTATTCTTCTTTAAGGCTTGCATTGAAATGTATCTTCTTCAAATGGATGTGTTTATTTCTACCTGTAATTAATCACATTTATAATATATGATCACTCTCTCAATAACTTACCTAAATGCCTGAATAGATAGTCACTTTCAAGATAAAGCCAACTGATTTTTTTTTCTCGGATTGTTGGGAAAATATCCAGATAGTTTGTTAGTCTATTCAACAAGAAGATAGAGAATGAACAGGAAATTGTGCTAGTTATGATTCTGTCAAGAAATTAAAACTAGCCAAGTTTTAATTTATAGTTTGAGATTTCTCTGGAGCATACTTTTTAAAAGCTGTACTAAAAGTACAATCTAGCAAATTGAATTTTTATATGTTTCATTCTTAATCCCTTCCCCAACCTGGAGTTCACACATTCTGTCATTCCTGCAAGAGTCAATTGTGCCACATCCTCTCCCTACTTATTCTTCAGTGCCAGCTCCTCTCCTGAGCTCTAGTCAGCCTATCCAGGGTCTCTCTCTCTTTTTTTTTTTTTTTTGTCTTTTGAGACAGGGTCTCCGGTTGCCCCCCCACTGGCCTAGAACTCACCTCTGTAGACCAGCCTGGGCCTTGAATCATGGTGTCTGGGATCAAAGGCGTGTGCCACTGCCCGGCCTCAGGCCTTTTTGTTTTTCTTTTCTTTGTTTTTTTTATTTTTATTAATGCTTGGTGTTTCATATAATCATATTTCCATTCAGTTCAGGCATATTTCCTTTTTCCCTTCCCCCCCCATCCCACCCCACCCCATCCCAGATCATCATTCTGCCATACTGTCCCCATCTTCGCCAAGTTTTTTTTTTCATTTTTTAGTTTTTTTCATATGTATCTCATGAGTACAAGCATCCCTCATAGTAACAAACCCAAATTTGCAGGCTGTTGTGGCCCAACGCCCCACAGCACAGCCCCACCATCCAGCAGGGGGGGGGGGCTATATGTTCAATCAAGTTGATAACATGAGTGTCCAGACTATATTGCTGTAGTTTCACCATTCACCCCAATCACAGCCCTTACATTCCACGCCCCCCTTCCCAGATTTTTTTCCCTGGGCTTAGAAAAGGGCACAGGTGGAGAGAGAAGCAAAACAGTTCACTTCTCTGGAGCGTGTTGTCTTGGACTCTGGTCAATTCTGGCCTGTTCCTCTTTCATGGGCTTACAGTTTGTCCAGGAATAACCTTTGATCCTACAATGAAGCCAAGCAATTTAGATATACAGGTATTTATAAACAGCACTAATAGTATGGTAGGTTACTTTGGTATAGACACAATGTTTGGAGTAGGGTTGATTTTTTTTTTTTCCTGTTAAATATGACAGGGTCTTACTATTGCTATAATAACATCTCTAACCTGTAGAGGATGTAAGCTTGTGGCACAGCCATGGGTTTTTCCTCCAAGAGAGAGCCAATAGCCAATTTGATTTGGGATACACAGGCATATGGCTGCCTCTGCTGCACAGCTATTTCCAGGCAGGTGAAGTGTAGCCAGTTCTGACGTGGAGTCTGCTTGACTCAAGGAGACCTATATTTGCTTTATTGGTTTAGGGCCTTTGGTAACACTCTCTGGTATCCAGAGGCCATCCGTACACTTGCATGTGTGGTCTCAATACATCTTTCCATGTTACATAGGTCTTCGCCAGCATGCCTTATCGCTCCTCTTGCAGGTATCCCATTTTAAGGCAAGGAGCCTTTACCTTTTGTGGGGGCTTGGATCCCCTGGACAACATCTCCTTGGTAGAATAATCCATTGCTGATGTCAGAGCTCCGTATTGATATATTTTGCTTAAGTGCATAGCTAAGGAGACTTTAGTATTATTTGGTTCTGGAATAGAGAATAATCCTCTTTCACAGTTTGATGTCTATTAGTCAATTAAAGAAGGCAGTTTTTTACTAGTTTTATAAGAGATTACCTCTATAATAGTTGTCTCCAATTTACAGTTGGAGAATGACCTCACATCATCATATTTCTCCTTGTTCCTATGGGGGGGAGGCAAGAACGTCTCTCGTATTAAAACCTTCGCGGCACCTAGAAGGTAAGTTTTATAGGAATCATTATAATAGTTGTTACAGTAGGTCCACGAGGGCGTTGAATGAGAAAGCTGAGGCTTTTCTTCCTTTCAATGTTCATAATGGGATCTGTATCCCCCCCCTTTTTATGTACAATGAGTCTCCAAAGCAGTTGTATTTATACATACCTATAGGGTGGAATCAAGGTAACGGACTTCACAAATTCATCCTGACTTTTTGGGTGACTATATATGATTAACTTGGGAAGCAAACTTAAATTTTTCATTAAATCATCTTATAGGTTGAAAGAGAATGCTACAAGGTGATACTGTACAACAGAGAATTATAGAGAACATTTGTATGTGCCAATCCCAAGTTATGTTCTACAGATTTTATGTAAAACAAATGTGGACAACAGCATTTATATCTCCTTTAACCAGATGCATTACAGTTTTTATCAGAGCCTGTAAACCAATGTGTTTAATATACACATATTTACTTTTACTAAGTCCTAAAACTCCATGTATCCTGTAGACAGTGTCTGGGCAAAACTGGATACTATTGAACTCAATCAATTAATATGCATTAATGAATATAGACCCGTGTCCCTCTCCCGCCCCTCCCACTCCCATATTGACCATTTCAGTCCGTTTTCTGATGCAGTCTTTCTGTTGTTGTTTCTTTACTAGTGCATCCCTCTCCACAAAAAATTTATATCTGGTTTGGGACTAGCATCCACTAGTGAGGGATACCATTTGTCATCGTTTTTCTGGGACATGTTTACTTCACTATACATAATGCTTCTAGCTCCATCCATTTACCTGCAAATTTCATGATATTGTCCCTCTTTACCACTGAATAGAACTCCATTGTATACAGTACCACACTTTTCTCTATCACTCGTCAGTTGAGGGGCACCTGGGCTGGTTCCAGCTTTTTGCTATTGTGAACAGAGCTGCAAAAACAGGCGTGATGTATCTTTGCAGTAAAGATGTGTCTTATGGGTATATACCAAGGGAGTGGTATGACTGGGTCAAATGGCAGGCTCATTTTGAGTCTTCTAAGGGTTCTCCACCTGCTTTTCCATAGTGGCTGTCACAAGTTACATTCCCACCAGCAATGGATGAGTGTTCCCCTTTCCCCACACCTCTCCAGCACTTGGTATCGTTTGTTCTTGACCTAGCCAGTCTATTGGAGTAAGATGATATCTCAAAGTGGTTGTTTTATGCATTTCTTATTATCAGCGATGTTAACACTTCTTAAGATGTTTCTCGGCCATTCTCTATTCCTCCTCTGTGAAGGTCTCTATTCAGTCTTTGCTCCATCTTGAGTGATTTCAATTTGTTTTCTTTCTTCTTTGCTTTTTGAGTGCGTTGTATACTCTGGAAATTTATGCTTTGTCGATGTAGACCTGCGTTGAAGGTTTCCTCCCACTCTGGGGGTTGTCTCTTCACTTCCTTGTATTGTTTCTTTGTTGTACAAAAATTCTGTGAGTTTATGAGTCCCATTTTGTACAATTTTCTCGATCTTATTTATTGTGAAGGCTGCTGTCTGATTTAGAATCTTCTTCTACACATGTCCTGTAGTTGATGCCAAGTTTCTCTTCTATCACCTCCAGAGTTTTGGGGTTTCACATTGATGTGTTTGGTCCATCTGAATTGATTTTGGTACAGGTGAGGCGTAGGGTTTACTTTCATTTTTGACAATGGTGATCCAGTTTTGCAAACACCACTTACTGAAGATCCTGTCTTCTTCTCCATTGGGTCTTCTGTCCCCTGTCAAATATGATGTGTGTGAGTGCTTGAAAATTTTATGAGCTCAGGTTTGGATCTCATTTATTCCATTGGTCAACTGGTCTGTTTTTCGTGCCAGTATGGGCTTGTTTTTATGGACTGATAGCCCTGTAGTATAGTTTGATGTCTGGGTATATGCAATCCCCCTGTTATTGCATCTTTTTACTCAGGGTTGCTTTGGTCTAGTCAGGGTCCTTTTGTGTTTTTTCCAATGAAATTGCGAGATTTTTTTTTTTCACAGCCTTGTTCAGAGGTCTGCTTTCTAAAGAAGGCCAGGTCTTCCTCACTGACACACATTGCTGCCAATAGTTCTGCCTTCCAGCCAAGTTTGGGTTCTGCCACCCATTCCTACGTGTTTTTTTTCCTGGGTTCCTGTCCAGCCTGAACTTGCCCATGGGTCTGTGCATTGCTGATCCAATGTTGTAGGTTCACATGAACTGGGGTTCCAGTGAGCTCTTGTAGGGATTATATTTACCATTGACGTGCTCAAATTCCCTGCTTCTACACTCTTTCTTCCCAACTTCCCCAATGTTCCCTGAGTGTTCCCCTTGGGTGGGTTAAGCTGAAAAAGGCTGACCTGTTCATGGAACACACTCTAGACTCCTAGTTCTTACATGGTTTGGCATTCAGGCTCTTTTGATTGTTCCTGTCATCCTGTTGCATGGAGGACGCTTCTAATGAGGAGTTAGAGATAGTTATTATGCCTTCTTGGGTTGTTCTATGATGCTTGGGTCTTCTGTGTAGGTATGCATTGTATATGTGTCACCATAGGCAGAGCCATTCACAGACCCTGTCTCTGTGCGTGTCACAGTTGGTGTCTCTGTACCATTCTCATCTGATGCAAAAAATCTTTCTGATGTTGTTGATGGTGGACGTTTGTCTAAATATAAGGATACTTCTTTTTTACTTTCCCCTAGGAATGTATCTACTTGTTGGAATTGACTGAGATTTATGACCCCTCCATATGTGTGTATCTGGCTATGTTAATAATACCACACATGAGTTTCCTTCCAGTAAGTGGTCTTCAGGCCCAATTTGTTAGCCACTGATTTCCCCCAATAGAAGTGTGCTATTGCAATGATGTCATATGCTGTGCTGGTCATTGACATGGATATTTGGTCTTGAGGCTGATGTTGGTCCATCTATTGATGATCTTGACTTGCATTGTGCTCTCCATAGCTAGAGAGCTTACCCCTCCGGGCTGGTTGGCTTCCAGTCATTCCACTCCATGTGCGGCAAGAGTTACTGTCCACAAGCTATTCACTGTCTTCAGGAAATAGGGTCTTACGCCAAGTCTGAAGGCAATCAAGGTTGTGCGCATTAGCCTGTGTAATTTGGGATCTCTTGGACTTCCGGCCAGTGACTCAAAGAAAGTTTTTTCTACTGTCTGGTACGGTTGGGTAATATGTTACTCGTCATCTGTTGACATATGAGACGAAGAGACGTATGTCCATGCAATTGGTCATAGATTGTCATATAGTAATAGAGTCAAGTGGGTTTAGCTTAGAAAGAAGGGTGCATGTTATCGACTCCATACTACAGTGTAAGTTTGTCTAATCCCTCCCTTCCATGTCTTCTCCACATCTGAGTTCTCCATTGAAAGTATCAGATTTCTCCACTTGATATGCCAAGTCTCCATATGCCCCACTTCTCTTGGGCTCTGTGTCCTTTATCTCCCCCTCTCCTTCTATAACCCTTCCACTCCCCTCCCATTTTTAAATACCCTGCGATTTGTATACATTCCTCCCTTAGTAACACCTACTGCCTGCTAAGCCTTCGGATTCAGGTTCCCTCTTTTCCCATTTCCCCTTCCTTGTTTCCCTTCAATTTTACATTGGTCCCTGCAGTTATGTTGGGATATATACTTACTTATCAGGAAGATTTAGTGCCAGGATCTAAAAATGGAAGAATCACATTATGTAATTTGTGTTTTCTGATCTTTGTTATTCACTAGAAGCGAACAGTTTATTCCATCAGTTACCTGCAGATTTTATGATGTTATCTTTCTTTACACTGCGGGTTATGATTAGTAACACATCATTATTACTCCGACTCACTGTTTGAGGGGCATTAGTGTTGCTTCCAGCTCTTGGCTATTGTTGAAAGGAGCAGCAATAGCCATGGATGTGCTCTTATCTCTCTGCAATAGAATGAATCCCTTGGGTATGTGACACCAGGAGGTGGGAGACTGGGCAAAGGGCAGGTCATTTTAGGTCGGGGTTCTCTGGTCCGAGGATTTTTGGAGTTGAGGTGCGGGTGGTGTGGATTGTCGTGAGCATCAGGTTTCCAATTCAGGGCCAGGCATGGTTCCCCTTCCCTTGCCCCCCCCCCCCCCCTACACATCCCCAGATCATTCATCATTTCTGCCTAACTTTCTGCATCTTTTCTCTGTTTTTTTTTTGTTTTGTTTTTTTTTTTTTCATTTTTTTAACAATAAGTATAAATATTGTGGTACAAGCATCATATAAAAGTAAAAAACCAATTTGCGAGCAGTGTTGTGCCCAAACCACACAGCCATGGGTCCCACCATCCAGCGGGGGGGGGGGGCTTGTATGTCAATCAAGTTGATCAAAATGAGGTCCCGTCTAATGGTTTGTAGTTTTCATTCCACCATTTTTTAGGTCTTTTAGAGGCTCTCCACATTGACTTTCCCCAGGGGTGTGCACACAGGTGCAATCCCACCACCCATATGAGTGTCCTTTTCCCTACAAAAAACTTCTTCCAGCACTTGGTATCATGGGTTTCTTGAAAATAGCCAGTTTTCTTGCAGATACCTCAGTTTACAGGCAATAAGCCTTTACCTTTTGGGGGGGGCTTGGGTCACCGGCTACATCTACCTTTGGCGAGAGTAATCCATTGATGTATCAGTGCTCTCTTGTATTAGATTTATTTTGCTTAAGTAGCCACTTAAGAGAGACTTTAATATTATATGTTGGTTCTGAATAGACAATAATCCATTTCACAGTTGCCTATGACTATCTAGTCAATTAAAGAAAGAGTTTTTTTTTCGTTTTTATTTTTTCGATGATTACTTCTCTTAACAGTCATGGCTTATATTTACATTATTGGATGTTCATTACCACCCTTTTTCTTTGTTCTCTGAAAAGAAGGTGTAAGAGGTCTCCATTTAAAACTGTTGTGCTGCACCTAAAAGTTCATTAGGGAACTCACTGTCAAAACAGATGTTACACCTAGGTCCTCAGAGATATTGATGCTGTAGCAGTCTTACGCTTTTATTCCTTTAATGTTAGATGGTGAGAACTTAGCTCGTCGCTGGTATTTGCTTGGTACAACCTACATGATGGAAGTGCTGCTCCTTTCTCTCCTCAGCCTTTGAGTGTGACGGTTTGACCTGTGGGAACCATACAAATCGTTTTCCCATGCAGTTTTAAGACCTTAAGATTATATTGAAAGCTTTTGCAAAACGGTTTAATATCGTAAACTTGTACCCATCCCCCTCTTTTCTTTATTTTATTTTTTTCTGACCCCATTAGAAATCTCAAAAGGCACGTTTGTATTACACATACCTATAGCGCCGGGATCAAGGTATAAATTTCACCTCAAATTTGTCCATGGTTTTTTTTGGTGACTGTATGTTGTCTAATTTGGGATAGCAAACTTAATTTCCTTAAGTTAAATCATCCAAAAGGTAAAAGAGGATGTTACACAGCATGATACTCCATAACACAAAATTATAGAGAAATTCAATTTGTATATGTTAATCCCCAAAGTTATTGTTATACATAAATTTAAGTAACATTCCATTGTAATTTAAATTAATATAATTTATAGAATAATAGAGACCCATGTCCCTCTCCCACCCCTCCCACCCCTCCCAGTTTCCATTTCAGTCCGTTTTCTGATGCAGTCCCTTTCTGTTGTTGTTCTTTTAATAGCATCCCTCTTCACAATAATATTAGAACGGGTTATTGAGAGGTGGTTAAGGCCTGCCCTGCTTGGCCAATGACCTAGATGTAACCATGGAGGATGTATCGAGACTGCACTGACAAGTTATACAGTTGGTCTCTGGAATACAGAGAGTGTTACCAAAGGCCACTGACCAATAAAGCAATGTTGGTCTCCTTGATCAAGCAAACTCCTCCACCAAAATCAGCTACACCTCACTGCTGGAGATACTGTGCAGCAGAAGCCAAAGTGTCATATATCCCAATTAATTGGATTATTAGCTCTCTCCTTGGAGGAATAACGCGTGGATGTGCCACAAGCTAATACCCTCTAGTGATTAGGAGATGATACTCCCACAGTAAGGCATTGTCATCTTTCTAGAAAAAAAAGTATCCAGGGATTAACAACACCATCCAAACATCTGTGTTTATACAAAGTAACCTCATAGTAACTAGCAATGTTTTAATACGTATATATCTAATCAGCTGGGCTCCATTAGTAGGATTGAAAACGCTTCATCCCTGGGCAATCGGTCAGCCAATGAAAGGAAAACAGCAGAACTGGATCAGAGTCAAAACACATCCAGACATCTCAGACAAGTAGATGTTTTGCTCTTGATCCACCTGTGCCCCATCTCTAAGCCATAGAACATCTGTGGAAGAGGGGGAGTGTAGATTGTAGGGGCTTGATGCGATTGGGTTTGCTTGGTGACACGGTTTTTTTTAAAAATACGACAATATAAGTCGGGACACTATTGTCTCACTTGATTGAACATCAGTAGCCCCTCCAGCTGGATGGTGGGAGCCTTGGGCTGTGTGGGTGGGGCACAAACTGCTTGCAAATTGGTTTTTATGAAGGATGACTTGTTGCTAAAAAAAAAAAAAAAAGGAGCTAGTAACTGCACATTTGAACTAACTGGGAATATAAAAATGCTAGTTGTTTTTATTTATAGTTTTGTATTGGGTTTGGCTCTCTATTTTCTGAATTTATACAACATCACAGTGTTAACACTTTCTTTTACTTGTAGGACAATTTAAAAGGAAATTGAAGCCTTAAATTTACTTCCCAATAAGTGAGAAGTCATAGTCCAAGTCATATAGCAATTAAAGAGAAAGTTGTTTTTGTGTAAAATTTTATTTAGCGGTACTGCAACTCTGCCCAAGCTTTATCCACACACGTAAATACTTTTAATGCTTAGTGAATGTTTAGATAGTTAAATTAGAGTGTAGGTTTTTGGTGGAAATGGTAATATCCATATTGAACTAATTGGGAATAAAATGTTTAATTTGTTCTTTATATTTTATTTGTAATGGGGTTACGGTACAACACATGGCCCTCTATTTTTCTGAATTAACAAACATCACATTTAAACATAACCGTTCTTCTTGTTATTGTAGGACAATTTTATTATTTGTTTTATTTAATATTTATTGATGCTTGTGCAGTTCGTACATCATGTGCCCAGTCAGCAGCAGGCAGAGGCCACGGCCCCGTTACCCCCCACACCCCACCCCCTCCAGAGATCAGTATTGGCGCCGGAACGGTCTTGCAGTCGGCTCGGGGGTGGTGTTGTTTGCATTAGCTAGAAGGGAGAAGATCCAGAGTGACAAGCATACCTTGTGCCAAAATCAAGCTGGCAGGCGGGCTGCCCAAACCCCCACAGCGCCACATCCAGCCAGTGGGGGGGACGGGGGGTTGGTTCAAGCAAGGTTGACAGAATGAGTGTCAGACACACGTGAGTTCGAATCATCCCCACGCGCTTTCTCACCCCTCTCGAGATTGGCCCTAGGCAACGGGGCACCCATGCGAATGGAAGTGAACAGACCACGCTCTCTGAGCTATGCTTGGACCTGGCAAATTCAAGCTACGGTGGCCTGGCAATGAATCAGCTTCACGGCGTGGGCGGCGGACGGAAGCGTTCTGGGTGCCAGGCGGGAGATGAAGGGCGGACTCGATCCTGCGAGCTGAGGTAAGCACAAGCAATTAGATATAGAGGGATTCAGAACATATGTGTTCTATAGCAAAAGTAATCCCTACCATACATTAGTGCTGCTGAAATACCTATAGACAATTTAAGAGGAATGAAGCTGTAATTTCCTTCCCAAATAAGTAGCATACAGTCAATGAAAACCAGTTTTGGTAAATTTTTAATGAAATAATTATGCTTGGCTGCCTGTTTTATGGTGTTGTTGAATACAACTTAGGCATCTATAGGGTCAAAACAAAAAATCCTAAAAAAACAAGAGGGATGGGAGGTGGGGTGGTATCCTTTCTGGCGAAACAACATGGAAAACTGTGTGTTCCAAATCCTATTTGAAAATTTTCAATTTTCCTGATCTGAAAAATAACAATGGAGGAGAAATTTTATTCCCAATGGTAAAAAATCACCAAATCTAAATGCCTCTAAAAACTACAACTTATGGCTTTTGCTAGGATGGATGGGACAATGCCAGCTGAGAGGTGGACCCATCTTATGACTACTAACACAGAGAATAGCGGAACCTCAGATGCCTGAGTCATCAGACCACTGAGCATTTCTGAATAATATTGGGGTTAACTGTTTGTAAATGGGCCCTAATGAAGTTCTACCTTCTCCAGTACTGGACACCTCCTACCTCTCTCCCCCCTTGTATAGCGAAACAGAAAAACCATGATGGTAATGGAAACACTACCTAACTGTAATTTAGAGCCAATTTTACAGGTGGTAATTTCTATAAACAGGCGGTTACTACCCTTGTATTAATTGATCTGATAGACATAGGAATTGTGAAAAGGATAATTCTCTATTGAGCCAAATTCAATAGTAAAGTGTTTATAAGTTGTGTAATTAAGCAAAATATATACACAGGAAACGCTCTGACATCAGCAATGATGCATTTCTGCCTAGGAGATGTTGGTAGGGGATTCAAACCGCCCCCCCAAAATTATAAAGGTCTTTTGCCTATAAGTGGGATATATGCAAGGAGAAAGACTAAGTCCCTGTTGTCGAACGACTGGTGGTGAACTGAAAAAATGTTATGGAAGTCACTTGCTAGTGTTACACTGGCCTCTGAATGCCAATGGAATTTACCAAAGCCACTAAAGCAATACAGCAAATATTGGTCTCCGAGACAAGCAAGCTCCTCCACAATATCAGCTACACTCAACAGCCTGGAGATACTGTGCAAGCAGGGCAGCCAAGTTGTCTTATATATCCCAAAATTAATTGGCTATTAGCTCTCTCCTTGGAGGAATACCACAGTGGATGCCACAAGCTTATCCTCTAAGTGTTAGGAGATGTTATAAACCACAAACATAAGACTTGTCACCTTTTTATAGAGAAACCACAGTTCGGATTACATACCATCCAAGATTCTGTGTCTATCCACAGTACTACCATAATATTAGTACTGTTAAATCCTGTAATCCAATAAGCTTGTGTTTGTAGTAGGATTGAAAAAGGTTATCACTGGAAAACCTGTCAACCATGAAGGGAAACACCGAACAGACTAAGAGTCCAAAAGACAACTCCAACAGAAATTAGACTGTTTTCTTCTCACCCACTTGTGCCCCTTTCCAAAGCCAGGACAAACTGGGAAGAGGGGTGTGGTAGATTGTAAGGGCTGCGAGTGGGGTGATATGAGACTACAGAATATAGTCTGGACTCCTAATGATCAACATGCCTGTGCATACAAGCTTCTCCAACTGGCTAATGGGAACCTTGGGTTGGTTAAAAATTTGGACATAGATACTTGCAAAATGCACCCAATTACCTAATTTATGAACATAACATCATGTTATCTGAAAAAAAAAAAAATTGTAAATATTTAAACCCTTAAAAAAAACAAACAAACAAAAAAAATTTTCTGCAGTTTTACCAGTATTATTGGAGTGTGAAATCTTAAAGTGGTTTTATTTCTGATTTCCTTAATTACTAATGATTTTAAACTTTTTAGGATGTTTTTTCAGCTCTTTATTTCTTCTCTTAAAAAAGTTTGTTTAGAACTTTAGGTGTTTTTTTGTTGTCTGTTGTTCTTTTGTTTTTTTTGGGTTTTTTTTTTTTGTCTTTTCTTTTTTTTTTTTTTTTTCTTTCTTTCTCAACCTTTTTTTTATGATGCTTTTGTGCATTTCATTAACATCATTTTCATTCAGTTCAGGCATATCTCCATTCCCTTCACTCCCCACCCCCACCTCCAACGAGATTCAAGACCAAAGTCTCCCTGTATCCCTCAGCATGTCCCTGGGAACTTGCTCTGTAGACCGGACTGTGCCTGAACTCACAAAAGATTTGCCTGCCTCGCTCCCGAGTGCTAGTGCTTAAAGGCGTGCACCACCATTGCCCGGCATTTAGTTCCATATTTATTTTTTAATTATTTATTAATTTATTTTTTATGATTAATATTTTTTAATTTTTTTCATTTTATTCTGTATGTGTTTAATGTTACTCTTGCATGTAGGTTTTGTGCACCCATTGTCTGCAGTGCGGAGGTCAGAAGGGGTGTCAGATTCCCCTGAGACCGGAGTTGTTAAAGATGGTTTTCAGCCTACCATGCTAGGTGCTGGGGATCAAACCTGTGTCCTTTGCAAGGAGCAGTTTGGAACTCTTAACAACTAGGCCATTTCTCAAGCCCCTATTTATTTTATGTGTATGAGTGTACTGTCTGCATGAAGGTGGTGGCACCCATGTCGTGCAATCGCCGAGGTCAGAAGAGGGGCGTTGGATATCCCCATGGAACTGGAGTTAAAGACAGTTCTTAGCAGCCATGTGGGTGGCTGGGAGTTAAAACCCAGGTCCTCTGAAAAAAAAAAAATTGTGCTAACAGCTGAGCCATCTCTCCACGCCAACTGGGAGTTTCATTTTTAATTGTTCATTGTCTTCTTGATCCTTTGGGGGGGGGGTTTCGGGGGGTTCTGTTTGTTTTTGTTGGTTGGTTTTTTTTTGTTGTTGTTGTTGTTGTTTGTTTGTTTTTTTGGTCTTTTTGAGACAGGGTCTCCCTGTAGCCCCAGCTGTCCTGGAACTCATTCTGTAGACCAGGCTAGCCTTGAACTCACAAAGATCTGCCTGACTCTGCCTCCCAAGTGCTAGGATTAAAGGCATGTGCCACCAAACCCAGCTTGTTTTTTGTTTGTTTGTTTGTTTTTTTTTTTGAGTAATTTATATATGCTGGATGTTAAACCTCTGTCAGAGGTGTCACTGGTGAAGATATCTTCCTACTTACTCTGTGAGTTTTCTCTTTACTTCAATTGTTTCCCTTGCTGTACAGAAGCTTTTTAGTTTAATGAGGCCCATTTGTTGATTGTTGACCTTATTTCCTGTGCAATTACTATCTAATTTAGAAAGTCTTTTCCTACACCTATATCTTGTAGGTTACTGCCAATATTTTCTTCTAACATTTTCAGACTTTCAGGTTTCTCATTGAGGTCTTTGATCTATTTAGAGTTGACTTTTGTACAAGGTGAAAGATAGGGGTTTAGTTTCATTCTTCTACAAGTGGTGACTCAGTTTTTCCAGAACATTTGCTGAAGATACCTGTCCTCCATTGAGGGTTCTTGGCCCCTTTGTTAAATATCAGGTGACTAAAATTGCATTTACTCAAGTTTGAGTCTTCAACTTTTTTCCATTGATCTACAGGTCTATTTTGTGCAAGTACCATGCTGTTTTATGACTATAGCTCTGTAATATAGTTTGAAATCTGATATAGTTATTCACCCTACATTACCCTTTGGCTATGCATGATCTTTTGTGTTTCCATATGAATTTTAGGATTTATTTTTCTAAAACTGTAAAATCAGTCATGGGGATTTTGATTGGGGTTACACTGAATCTATATATTAGTTTTGGTGGGATGGTCATTTTTACCATATTAATTCTTGCAATCCATGAGCATGTGAGGCCTTCCATCTTCAGGTGACTTCCTCAATCTCTTTCTTCAGAGATTTTTAAATTTTTATTGTAGAGATCTTTAATATCTTTGGTCAGGATTGCTCCAAGATGCTTTTTGAGGCTATTGTGAATGGGAGGGTTTCCATGTATTCCTTCTCCAATTGCTTGTTATTGGCATATAGAAGGACTACCGATTTTTGTAGATTAATTTTGTAATCTGCCATTTTACTGAAACTGTTAATCATTTAGAAGAGGTTTCTGGTGGGATTTTTGGCATCCTTTAGGTATAATATCATATCATCTCCAAAAAAGCATAGTTTGACCTCTTCTTTGCCAACTAGTACTCCTTTAATTTACTTCTCTTGTCTTATTGCTCTAGCAAGAGTTTCAAGCACTTTATTGAAATGGAGTGGAGACAGGAGGCAGCCTTGCCAGGTTCCTGACTTTAAGGGGAATCCTTCTAGTTTTTCTCCATATAGAATGATGCTGGTTGTGGATTTGTTGTTTATAGCTTTAATTATGTTGAAGTATGTTCCCTCCAGTCCAATTCTCTTTAAACATAAAGGCATGTTGAAATTTATCAAAGGCATTTTCTGCATCAATTAAGATGACCATGTGTTTTTTTCTCTTTGAGTCCATTTATATGATTTATGACATTTATTGATTTATGTATGAACCATCCCTGCATCTCTGGAATAAATCTGACTTGATCATGGTGGATGATCTTTAGGATGTGTGCCTGTATGTGGTTTGCAAGTATTTTGTTTAGAATTTTTGCATCTATATTCATTAAGGATATGATTTTATAATTTTCTTTTTTGCTTGTATCTTTACCCAGTTAGGATTTTAGAGTGATGCTGGCTTCATAGAAAAACTTTGGGAGATTTCCCTTTGTGTCTAGCTCTTTGAATAACTTAAGTAATATTGGTTATAGGTCCTCTTTAAATGTCTGATGTAATTCTGCCATAAATCCATCTAGGAGTAACTGGGCTTTCTTTAGTTGGGAGGTTTTGTATTACTGTTTCAGTTGCCTCATATGTTATGGGTCTGTTTAAGCTGTTGATCTCTTCTTGATTAAGGTTTGTGACCCTCATGATTTCAGATATTTATCCATTTCTTTTAGGTCAAATTTAATAGAGTATAGATTTTTAAAGTATTTCTGTATAGTGTTTTGGATATTTTGTTATCTGTTGTGATATTTCCCTTCCATCTCTAATTTTGTTTATTTGGATTGGAGTTACTCTTTCTTTATTTTGGTTAACTGGGCTAAGGGTCTATCTATCTTTCTATCCTGTCAAAGAAGCAGATCTTGGATTCATTGATTCTTTGCATCATTTCCTTTGTTTCTATTTCATTAATCTCTACTCTGATTTTTGTTATTTATTGTCTGTTGGGTTTGGGATTCACTTGTTGATGTCTTTTGAGTGTCTTGATTTGCAATGTTAAGTCATTTGTGCTCTTTCTGTTTTTTTTTTTTTTTTAATGTAGGCACTTAGAACTGTAACTTTCCCTCTTAAGGACTGCTTTTAAAGTTCTCCAGAGGTTTTGTTGTGTTGTATTGTCCTTTTCATTTAATTCCAGGAATACTTTTATTTCTTCCTTAATTTCTCCTTTCACTCATTCATTATTCATGACTGTGATTTTTAATCTCCATGAGTTAATATAGTTCCTAGGGCTTTCCTCATGTTGCTATTAAGCTTTATTGCATTGTAGTCTGATAGAATGCATGGAATTATTTCAATTTTTTTTGCATTTGTTGAGATTTGTTCTATGTTCCCAGTATGTGGTTGATTTTGGAGAAAGTTCCATGGCATGCTGAATAGAAAGAATATTCTTTGGTGCTTGGGTAGAATATTTGGTAGATGTCTGTTAAGTCCATTTGGTGTATTGTATTGTTCAGTTCAGATGTCTCCCTGTTTATTCTTTGTCTACCTGACTTGTCTAATGGACAAAGTGGGGTTTTGAAGTTCCCTACTACTACTTTGTTGGGATTAATCTGTGCCTTAAAGTCCTATAGAACTGTGTTTATGAAGTTGAGTGCACCAGAATTCGGTGTGTATATAGTCATGATTGTTATCTTCTTGGTTAACTGTTCCTTTGATGAGAATGAAGTGACCATCTTCATCTCTTCTGATTAGTTTTTGTTTGAAGTCTATTTTGTCTGATATTAGAATAGCAACTACAGCTTGCTTCTTAGTCCCATTTGCTTGGAATATTTTGTTCACTCCTTTACCTCAAAATAGTGCCTGTCCTTAAAGGTGAGATATGTTCTTGCAGACAACAACAACAAAAATTTTTGTTTATTAACCCATTCTACTAGCCTATGCCTCTTGATTGGGGAGTCCAGTCCATTGATATTTAAAGTTATTATTGAGATATGTATATTGTTTCCCATCATTTTAGTTTCTGTTTGCATTCCTGTTCTAGGTTTGTATTTCCACACTTATACCTTTATTACCTACCCTCTGTTGTTGCTTGGGTATAGTTCCTTTCTTCCACTCTTTGTATTGCTTCAAGTATTCTCTGAAGGGCTGGTTTTCTGGACATGAATTCTTTCACCCTATTTATGTCATGAAAGATTTTTCTTTCTCCTTCAACTATAATAGACATTTTTGCTGGGTAAAGTATTCTGGGTTGTCATCTATAGTCATTTAGACCTGGGAATACTTTGATCCAAGCTCTTCTGGCTTTCATTATTTGCACTGAAAAGTCAGCTGTAATTCCGCAGGGTTCTCCTTTATATGTGACTTGTTTGTCTTTTGCAGTTTTCAGTATTCTCTTTTTTGTTTTGAACATCTAATGTTTTTATTATGATATGGCATAGGGAATTTTTTTTGTCCTGTATATTTGATGTTCCATGTGCTTCTTGTATTTGCATGGGTATGTCTTTCCTTAACTTTGAGAAATTTTTCTTCTACAATCCTGTTGAAAATAAGGTCAATGCCATTATCCTGAGATTCTTCTCCTTCCTCTATATGATGTATAGGTTTGGTCTTTTCATGGTGACCCACATTTCCTGAATATTCCATTCCCATTTTTTTTTCATAGTCTTTGCTTGAGCAGTCCGATTCTTCCACTTTATCTTCCATTCTATTTTCTAATTCATTCATTCTGTTACTGAGGATTTCTCCCATCCTTTCCAGATGGCTTTTTGAGTGTTCCACTTCCTTTTTAATTTCAGCCTGAGTTTTCCACAGTATTTCTCTTTTGTGAATTCAGTATAAAGTTTATCATTATCTCCTTTTCCATTACCCCTATCTTCTTTTAATTCCTTGAATTGTTTTTCTGTTTGTTTGTTTGTGTTTTTTGTTGTTTTTTGTTTTTTGTTTTTGGGGGGCTTTTTGTTTTTGTTTTTGGCCTTTTTGAGACTGAGTTTCCCTGTAGCCCCAGCTGTCGTGTAGACCAGTTTGGCCTTGAACTCACAAAGATCCGCCTGCCTCTGCCACCCAAGTGCTAGGATTAAAGGAGTGCTCCACCACTCCCAGCAGGTTTTGAATTGTTTTTTTTTTTGAGGGTTTTTTAAAATTCCTTGAATTCTTTGATCATGTCTATGATAATTCTTTTAAATTCTGTGCCCTGTGTTACATCTAGTGTGCCCTCACTGTAGCAATCTTCTACAGGATTGGATTGGTAGTATTTAATGAAAACATATTATTTGGGTTTTCATGTTATTTTTATGTTGTTGTTGTTGTTGTTGTGTTTTGGCATGTGAATTTCTTTTGTTGTTTACAATCCTGTTATGAAACTCCAGTATTTCTTTGTTGAATAGAAGACTGAATTTGCTTGTAGTCTTTAGGTGCCTTCACTATCTATTAGGTATGAAAGGCTGCTTGATCTAGGCTTCAGGTTCTCACTTCTGATTTTGTACTGGAGGGACCAGCTAATTCTCAACCAGCTAATCAAGAGCTCCTCCATAGGCCCAAGACAGGTATCAGCCAGTCAGGTTTGAACCTACAGGGCCCCAGACCACATGAAGCTGAGGGAGGGACCAAGGTTTTCCTGGAGCTGTCCATTAGGGAGACCAGAATACCACTGGGGCAGCACATTTTGGGGCTCTTATCACTGAGCTGAGGTCAGCCTCATTCACTCACTGGGAGAGCAGAACCCACATATCCACATCACCACATGGAGTATGCCTAAAGGCTCTCCAGGGCTGGTTGCAAACACCTGGATCTGGGAAACTCCAGGGCCAGGGAAGCCTACTAGCCTAGAGCTTAGTGAGGGGCCCAGGTGTTTCCAAGCTAGGAGTAGGGAGTTGGGAGTACCACCTGCACAGCACAATTTGGGGTTCTCACAACATAGCTAAGGTCAGCCTCACGCTCTCACTGGGAGAGTGGAACCCACAGAATCACTGTACCACATGGAGTCTGGCTTCTAGCTCTCCAGAGCTGGTTGCAAACATCTCTAGCAAAATTTAATATTACTTTATTGTCTAAGATTATTTCTCCATCCTAAGCTTGTGGGGTATAGAAGTGTCAGTTTACCTAATCAATAGCGAGTTTACCTAATCTATAGTTAGTTTACCTAATCTATAGTTAGGTGAGGTAAACTCCTGACTTTGGTTTTGGCATCTGAATGATAGTTCCAATTTTTCTTTGGTATTTACAATATTCTTCATCACTTTCTTTTACCAGTTTTGCTATGTTTGTGCTTTATGAACCAATTTTTTATTTTTTAATCAGAAAAACAAATGAGTATAAAGTTGCTGTAATGCAATGGTCACTTTGGCCACTTGCCAGATCTATTAAGAACAGTTTAAGAACTCTGCACTGCTCAAATCTTTATTGCTAGCAAAAAGAACCAGTGCTCCTAAAACTGTACTATGAACTGGATCCCCTGGACGGTCTGACATACTGACTCTGTAGATATAGGGTAGGCCTACGAGTTGTAAATTCTTTAATTTACTCTCAGGTAATAACAATGCTCCTGGTCTACACTTTAGCTTGAATAGTTTTCTACAACTATCTTGAATAGTTTTCTCTAAGCCATCCCTTCATTTTCTTGTATTCAGTGCATGTTTATTGAGCCCATAGTGTGAACTATGTGATAGTACATTTCCTGTGTTTAGAGAGCCGCATTCCAATCTGTATACAGATAACTAATGGGAAAGAGAAAGGTGTAATAAGATCACAGAAAAACCTGTGAAGGTGATAAAATCACGTGTTGTGGCAAAGAGGTAGAAGGTAGGAAAGGAAGACTTCCTCAGACCCAAATCTTACTGATCGAGAATTCATCCCATTTTTAGGATTATGTCAGCTTTAACAAAGCCTAGGCGTTGTTAAACTGTGTGTGGCTCCTTCAGATAGTAAAAATGAAAGCTTGTGGCTTTAACATGGAAGGGTGAAACTAAGTCCTACCTATGAAAATATTGAAAGCAAATACAGTGTTAGAATTCTATCAAATTATCAGTTAGAAAAATATCACTAACCACTTGCCTTCTTTTCAGTTTAAGAAGATTAAAATATTTGCTTGATAGTTTCGTAATGGGTTTTAGGTAGACAAATCCTTTGACTTATTGTTACCAACTCATAAGAGAATTTTTAAACAAATAAAATTTCCATTCCACTCATTGATTTGGCTCCTCCAAGACACCAGTAGGGAATTTGGTAGTTTTCTTTCTGTAATTTCATATTTTAAAGTCCCTCAAAATTCCTGGATCTACCTGTAAAAGCATACCTTCTCTTGTAAGAATTATTATGCTTTTAGTGTTTGCTTTGAGAAAGAAGCTTAGCTATGGTATCACTATAATTGGTAAGTAATATTTAATCAATTTTCATACAGTTGAACTCTGCAGGTAATAAACAATCCAAAGATAGAGACTCTCTAGGGATGATAAAAATTATCTTTTAACTCATGAATATTCCATTTGCTCATTTTCTACAGATGAATGATTTCATTTGGAAGTAATAGAAAAGCACAGAACAGCCTGTGTGCTGCAAAGAGTGTTTAGTATAGACATTTTTAGTGAAAGATGAATCTTGGTATAACTTTTTATGTGCCAACTGTTGAGCTTCCTCTGCTTATACTTGAGAGAGGATTTATTCACATCTAGTTAGTCCCTTTTATCAGAATGTAAGTGTAGCTCATATTACAGATATATAAATGCTAGAACCATCTATTCTATTTAATTTTGATAAATATATCTTATCACCACAACAAACGAATGTCTGAATATAATTATTCTTTTCTGTTCCATTTAACAAAATGATATTTCTTTGGAATTATAGATGGTTCTAAAAGGCTGAGTTTATGATAAAATTTGTTAAAATGTTTCCCACAAGTACTAATATAAAACTAAGGAAAGTCTGTGTAGTTTTTAAATATTTTATTGAAGTTTTGTGCATTTCATACATCATTTCTCAGTTCAATCCAGACTCATTTCCCCTCCATGCCCCCTGCCTCTCCCAAGTTCAGACAGTCTGCCATACATGTCCTGTTTCCCCTTCTGAGTCTTTTCAAAGTTTTTCAAAGCAGAGAATTATTGGGGGGGGGAGAACTATAATTCAGTCAGTTCCCTGTCCCACTTCTTTTGTTGTTGTTGTTCCCTCTAATCCATATTGCTTCAACATATGCTTTTATATATGTTACACATGTACTAAAATCATGTCATCTGAAAATAAACTGTATGTTATTTTCAAATCATATTTCTGGATTCACATGTTTCCCTCTAAATTTTATATTGTTCCAAAATATGCTAATATACCCTTCACCCTTAAACCACAATTATAAAGTCTGAAAATAAGTAGTAGGTTAATTCTAGAGCCCATTAAGGGATTCATATTCTAAGAGCACAGTTGCTTTTAGATAAAGAGAAATATAACATTAGTGTCACTCAGTTTGTCTTATAAGTGGGTACTGGGTGCTAGCATCCACAAATGAGGGATACCATTTGTTGTTTGTTTTTCTGGAACTGTGTTACTTCACTTAGCATAATACCTTCTAGTTCCATCCATTTACCTGCAAAGTTCATGATGTCATGTTTCTTTACCTCTGCATAGAACTCCACTGTGTAGATGTACCACATTTTCTCTATCCACTCGTCAGTTGAGGGGCACTTGGGTTGGTTTCAGCTTTTTACTATTGTGAAGAGAGCTGCAATAAACATGGCTGTGCATGTGTCTCTGTGGTAGGATGAGTCTTGTGGGTATATACCCAGGAGTGATATGACTGGGTCAGGTGGTAGGCTCATTTTGAGTCTTCTAAGGGCTCTCCACACTGCTTTCCATAATGGTTGTACGAGTTTACATTCCCACCAGCAGTGGATGAGTGTTCCACTTCCCCCAAACCTCTCCAGCATTTGGTATCATTTATTTTCTTGATCCTAGCCAGTCTTATTGGAGTGGGATGATATCTGAGAGTGGTTTTAATTTGCATTTCCTTAATTATTAATGATGTTGAGCACTTTAAAAAGATGTTTCTCCAGCCGGGGGTGGTGCACTCCTTTAATCCTAGCACTTAGGAGGCAGAGGCAGGTGGATCTCTGTGAGTTCAAGGCCAGCCTGGTCTACAGAGTGAGTTCCAGGACAGCTGGGACTAAGAAACCATGTCTTGAAAAGCCCAAAAAAAAAAAAAAAAAGATGTTTTTTTTTTTTTTCTCAGTCATTTTTTACTTCTTCATTTGTGATGTCTCTGTTCAGCTGTTTATTCCATCTTTTAAGTGAGTCATTTGTTTTCTTCTTTGTTTTTTGAGTAGTTTATATATTCTGGAAGTTAATGCTCTATCAGATGTATCAGCAGTGAAGGTTTCCTCCCACTCTGTGGGTTTTCTCTTCACTTCACTGATTGTTTCTTTTGCTGTACAGAAGTATTTGAGTTTAATGAGGTCCTACTTGTCAATTGCCAACCTTATTTCCTGCACAGCTGCTGTCTGATTTAGAAAGTCTTTTCCCACACATATATCTTGTAGGTTGCTGCCAATGTTTTCTTCTATCACCTTCAGAGTTTCAGGTTTCATGTTGAGGTATTTGATCCATTTGTAGTTGATTTCTGTACAGAGAAAGAGGGGTTTAATTTTATTTTTCTACAAGTGGTGATCCGGTTTTTCCAACACCATTTGCTGAAGATGCTGTCCAGGAAAGTCTGTGTATTTTTAATGAATATATTTATTGGATTTTTGTGTATTTAATGTATCTTAATCATATTTTGACCCCTCTCCTATCTTAAATCCCCATTGAACCCCCATACCTATTTTCATGTGTTATATCATATATGATAAGATCTATAGAGTTAAGCTTTTGTACCTAGATATCCCTCCATGCAAGTTCATCTGATGGAGTCTAGTTAGCCTATCTAGGATCACTCCATTAAAGCAGATCCATTCTCCCTCACCCAACAGTAATTTTTTGCAAGTATTTGCATGGCTAACATTGGGACCTGCTGCCCATTTATCCAGTTCTATGCTCTGGTTTTGTCTTATTGAGTCTGCATGGGTCTTGTGGATACTGTCACCATTGCTGGAAGTTTATATGAGCAAATTCCCAGAGATCTGGAAGACTCTGTTTCCATGTTCATGTACCACCCCTGGCTCATACAGTCGTTAGGCCTGCCCCCTCTTCCACAATGGTCCCTGATCAGTAAAGTTTAATATATGAGTCCTGTCCAGGGACATGCACTTGAAAGTCTTATTCATTCCATCTGTTTCATCTTAAATAAAAATTTTTATCTTCTCTGTCTTTTGTTTTAGTGTTGTTTTTAAATGGAGAAAATTTGGGATATTGGTATGGTCTAGTATATACTTAAAGGTTGTCTTCTTTTTTGGCTTCTTAGTAAATAAATTATTCAAAATAATTTCTGACACCATTTATACCCATAGGTACTGGTTTTAATATGGGCAAGATGAAAGTATGTGATTACAAGCAATATTCAATTCTTCAGGTTGAAGAAGACTCATTTGCTTCTTACTCTAAGAGGCAATGAACCTGAGAGCTTCAAATAGTGCTCCAGTGTCACCAGCATGAAAGGTCTCAGTTATAGGCAAACATATCAGAAGCCAGTCTTCACTTTCTCAGTCTTTATTCTTCTTTGAAGTTCTAGTGGGTACTGTATTTTCCTCCTCATTCATTGTCTACCAGTGTTTTCCTTATCCTTTTCATGTAATGGGACATTTAAACAGCTTTCCTTCAGAATTAACACTGAAACTTTCTCCTCCTTACATAAATGTTTAATTGAATTATAATTATATACAGCAAAATGTACAAGTCTTAAACAGTGAAGCTTACTGTGTTTGATAAAAGAATATACCTGCAAAGCAAAAACTCCAAATTAACATGTAGTACATTCACTGCCAACACAAGGAAGTGCTGGGTTCTTCTCAATCTGTGACCTTCCCCAAGCTATCAGTATCTGATTTTCTCCATTAATTAATTTTATCTGTCCTTAAACTCATGTAGATTAAATCATACATTATTTACTTGTCTCTGGTTTCTTCTATTCAACATAGTATTCTTATAATTCACCCATACTTCTGTAGCAGGAACATGTTCCTTTTATTTCTAGTTACTAGAAATAAAATATGAATATAATATAATATAAATATATAAATATAATATAATATAAAATATAATATGAATATACAAGTATTGTTCATCCATTATCATGTAGTCATTTCACTTATAATATTTTGTCTATTGTGAATAAGGTATAGTGAATTTTCTATATTAATCTTTATAGAGATTAATTGTACTATGTTTGCAGCAAATATGTAGAAATAGAAGTTTTGGACCATTAGGTATGGATAAGTTTAACAAGAAATTGTCCCTCATGGGGCTGTACAAATAGCTCATAGTAAAGAGCAGTGACTACTCTTGCAGAATACCAGAGTTCGGTTCCCTGCACCCATACTGCAGCTAACAACCATCTGTAACTCCAGTTCCAAGGGATCTAGCACCCTCTTCTGATCCACAAGGGGATCACATGCACATGATGCACTTACATACATACATGCATACAGAAAGCTCAAACACATGCAATAAAAATAACTAAATAAATAAGTAAATTATTTATGCATACCTACAGATCCCAATGCAAAAACAATGCTTTGTCTATAATTTTATACTTTAGCTTTTATTTTTTTATTTTTTTATTTTTTTGGTCTTTTCAAGACAGGGTCTCCCTGTAGCCCCAGCTGTCCTGGAACTCACACTGTAGACCAGGCTGGCCTTGAACTCACAAAGATCTGCCTGCCTCTGCCTCCCAAGTGCTAGGGTTAAAGGAGTGCGCCACCACGCCCGGCCACTTTAGCTTTTATGTGTTTGGTCTTAATCCATCAAAACTGACTTTTGGTAGATGGTAGATATAGATACGGAGGTCTGATATTCCCAATATAAATATCCAGGACATATAGCATTATTTTTGTGATATCAATGCCCTTCTTGGATGAATGCCACTAATATCATCAAAAATACTTTGTACTATACATACGAGATAATTGGACTTAACTGCTTTGCTACACTGATCTATGTGAATCGTTATGCCAGTATCATAGTGAGGCTTCTAGAATACCTTTATAATAAACACTGAAGTGGAATAGTACTGATCCTGATTAAATTTCCCTTTCCAAGATTGGTTCACACTTCTATTGTTGTATTTATTTATGCATTTAGGGATCAACTTATGGAACCCTGTAGAAAGCCTCCTGGGATATTCATTAGAATTTCACTGACTACTCAAAGATACTTGAAAAGAGTTGGCAGCCTTATAAAATTGGGTTTTCAAAGCACAGCTTCTTAAACTGTGGACTTTAACCTTATATGTGGCCATATAATGGAATGTGAGATTCATCAAAAATGAGGCAATAGTACAAGGTTTGGTAATACATAAAGAAACAACAAAAATAATTTGAATTCAAAAGTATAGTGAAGCTGAGTTGCTTCTGGCAGTGCACGCTCACCTGGCATCTTTCACCTTCGCTGTAACCTTAGTTCTGAACACAAAACATGCACAGCACAGGATGTGCTGAACAAGAACCAGACAACACGGTGCCAAGGAGTGCTGCTTCATCACCTCAGCTCACATTCAAGACTCTTAAATATTATGAACTGCACTGAGGGTTTTTTGAATAGACAAAGTTTTCTCTCCTAGAAACACAATGGTCTTAATTTTTATTGAAACAAAGGCTTTCAATATTTTTCTACCATCATTCTTCATCAAATATCATATTACTATATCATTTTAGTATATTGTACTAGAATGTTGAATTTTGTTTTACAAATTGCCATTTGAGGTGATTACTAGTTTCATTTTAAAACTCTTTTTTTAATTTTTTAATTTTTTTTTTGTATGTGTATGAATGTACTGTCTGCATGTAGGTTTGTGCACCCATGTCGTGCAATGCCGCGGAGGTCAGAAGAGGGTCTCAGATTCCCCTGGAACTGGAATTCTCCTGGAATTGGAGTTACAGACGATTCCTAGCTGCCATGTGGGTGCTGGGGTTCGAACCCAGGTCCTCTGCAAGAGCAGTCCGTGCTCTTAACCGCAAGCCTATCTCTCCAGCCCCCATTTTAAAACTCTTAAGGATGGATCCAGGCATAGTGACACACTCTCCACAGGACTCTGGAGACAGAGGCAGGAGGAACTCTGTGAGACCCAGGCCAGCCTGGCCTGCAAAATGTGTTCCAGGCCAGCTGTTTCTAAGTGAGAACTTCTCAAAAAAGCAAACAAAAAATCGGAAATGAAATTTGGCTTTGGATTAGAACAGAATTTCCAACATTTCTGGAATAATCATAAACACTTTGGCTATCTTATATTATATGTTTATGCAAAGTAGTGTTCTCAGCAACAAGAATTATAAAATGGTTTTATCAATCCACTCTGAAAAAACAAATAACATTCAACTTTCCCATCTGACAATATAACAACATCAGCTGAGTGACCAAATTATTTTATTATAATAAAGAAAGCTATATTTAATCCCTATGATAGTATGCATATTTCCTTTGTCTTGTAGAGACTGGGCAAAAATTATATAATATATATATATATATATATATATCAAAGAATTGTTTCAAAATAAGTTTATTTTCTTTAAAACATTTGTTAGGGACCTGGAGAGATGGCTCAGCAGTTAAGGTGCTTGATGCTCTTCTAGAGGACTTGAATTCAGTTTCCAGGACCCACATTGCACAGCTCAGAACTGCCTGTACCTCCAGCTCCAAGGGATCCAACACTTCTATACTTAAAATAATATAAAAAGATTTATTTTATGTGTATTCATACGTGTGTGTGTGTGTGTGTGTGTGTGTAAAAATTCATATCCATAGTCCAGAAGAGGGCAATGGATCCATTGGAGCTGGAATTGCAAGCATTTGTGTGATGCATAGCTTGTTTCCTGGATGCTGGGATTCCAATTCTGGTGCTTATGATTAAGGGACGTGGATCCATCTCTCTAGCACCTAAATTTCATTATGCTTTATTATCAGTAAGTGTTCTCAGAGTGCCTTATTTTATTTATCTATATATCCATATGGTTTTGTTTGTTTGTATGTATGTTTGTGTTTTGTTTTGTTTTAATTTGTTTTGTGTTTCTGTTTGTTTTGGTTTGGTTTTATTTTGCTTTTTGAGACATGGTCTCACTGTAGCCCAAGCTAGCCTGTAACGCGGTATGTAGACTAGGCTGATCCCAATCTCTCCGAGATTTGTTGTCTTTTCCTCATGAATGCTGAACTTAAAGTCCTGTACCAACATGCCCAACCCACAACCAGTGTTTTCTAAAAATGTCTTGGTCCAAAAAGTATTATGAGTAGAAAAGTTTAAGAAACCATGTTACAAACCATAGTCTGGGTATATTTTAACATTTATATCTTTAATTTCTTTCAACATTGCTTGGACACTTTTACTAATGGTTAGATATATCTTCTTTTACATTTTTGCTTAGGGATATTACTTTTTATTTCCATTGAAGTAGCATTTTCCAGTGTTTGGTTGCTAGAATTTGTAACTGAAAACATTCTTAATATTTTATTATTTTTATGTATATGAGTGTATTGCCTGCATATGTGTAAGTGCACCCATGTCGTACAATGCCAATAGAGGTCAGAAGAGTATGTCAGATCCCCTGGCTCTGGAGTTACACATGGTTGTTAGCCATTATGTGGGTGCTAAGAACTGAATCTGAGACCTCTGTAAGACCAGTCAGTGCTCTCTCCAACCTAAAAAACACATGTGAACACACACACACACACGTACACATGTACACACACACAATTATGGGACTTTGGGAGATTTGTGTTTTAATTCTTTAAGATTCAGTACAAGCTGGGCATGGTGGTGCATGCCTTTAATCCTAGCACTTGGGAGGCAGAGGCGGGCAGATCTCTGTGAGTTCAAGGCCAGCCTGGTCTACAGAGTGAGTTCCAGGACAGCCAGAGCTACAGGGAGATGCTGTCTCAAAAAGACCAAAAAAAAAAAAAAAAGATTCAGTACATATACAGTGTATCATCAACAAATGATCACAATTAAGGATTCTAGTCCACCTTCATGACTTCTACATATTTTCCTTGTCTATCTTAATGATAAGGCCTTTAAAAAAACATTATGTCAAAGTTATGGGAGTATTGCAAAGGTTATAAAGACATCAAATTATTTTGCTTTGTCTGTTGAGATGAATGCATTAATTCTTTCTATTATTAGTACGTTGAATTACATTTATTTATTGTATATTATTGTATATTTATTGTATATTGTATATGGTATTTATTGTATATTGTATATTCACATTCCTAAAATAAACTTTTCTTTGACATTGTCTATGCCACTAGATTTGATGTGCTTATATTTTCAGATTTTTACATTTGTTTGTTAAAATATTCTAGTTTTTTATTTGCTTTTCTCAATTTTTGGTCATGTTGCATTATCAGATTTAAGAAGACCTCAGATAATGAGTTAAGATGCTTCTATTTCTCAGTGAAAGATTATGTTGATCAGGTTGTTCTTTAGGTCTATCTGTGGGAGTTTTATTTATTACATTGGTGATGTGGGAAGCCCTTCTCACTATTGGTGGCATCCCAGGGCAAGGAACCCTGGACTGAATAAGAATGGAGAAACTGAGTCAAGCACTAGCATGAGTGCCTTAATTCATTATCCACTATTCTCCCCGCCCCATGACAGTGGTAGCTCCTTCAGTTTCCTACTTCCTTGCCTCCCCAGCAATAATGGCCTGTAACCCAGAATTGTGGCTCAAACAAACCCTGTTCCTTTAACTTGCTTTTGCAGACTATCATAGCAACAGGAAATGGAAAAAAAAAAAAGAAGAAGTCTTGGAAACAGCAGTACTTTACCATTTATCTATAAAGAACTTCGTCTTTCTGGAAATCCATTTGTCTTTCAGTCTCCTAAGTAATCTAATAAGATTTATAATTTTATGCCATCTGGATTGGGTTTTTTTTTGCTCTAGACAATACTTTCCCTTCTTAATAAAGTGCATAATTTTCATACCTAACTTTCTTCTAAGTTTTCTATGTTAGTCTCTACTTTAAATGAGTGATAGGAGTTAGCATTGTTTTTATGATTTTATTCATAGTTCAGATATATAATCAATTTGAATATTTACAAATTAGTGTTATGGCTTGACATTTGTTTTTGAGAATATGCAATTTATTTGTAAAAATAATTTTAATTTTATTCTGATTATTTTGATATTAGATTTCTTCTACAGCATAATGCTAGGGGTAGTGGGCATTTCCTAGCCCTTTTCAACTAGAGGAAACTATCAGCTGGTAGCATTTCATTCAATGGAGTTCCATTTCTTCAGACGTAAAACAAGAAAACTTCAGTTTTGTTTTTATTAAACACATTTCCTTGAAGCTATTCCTTTTTCTGAGAGTTACTATTAGACACAAAATTCCAAGAAGTGCAGGCCCTATCTCTGTTGTGCCCACATTTTGTAATGTAAACATTAAGTAATTGTACAAAAGGCATTGAAGGCTTTTGTTTCTGAAGCAAAGAGGTGATTATACATGCTGTGCCTCTCAGAATTTGTATGATTATAGACTGGTCATGTCCTAAAATACAAAATGAATATGGTACTATCTAGTATTATAGAGTCATTGTGTAGCTTATTTATCTAGGCAGGATATCTAGAAATGTGGATACAAAGAAATGGTCCAGGAAACTCAAACTGAAGGGAAAACAGGAAAATTTTCCTAGATAATGAAAGTTTTGAGGAAGAAGAATATTCACATTATATTTCTACCTTAAAACAATGTAAATGTGATGTCTGATGATTAAATTTGGGTGGCATATGGAAGTATGTAAGCTACACTTTACATTTACATTTATAAATTTACATCCCTAAATTAGATGATATTTGTAAGCATTAAGGTATTTAATGAGGATATTTGGGAACTTTAACACTGACTCATGAATAGTATCCATTATTGCTTGCATGTAGAATAAGCTTAATTGAGTAACAATCAGGGGTAAAATAGAGCTTTATAAAACTTTTTAGTCCATAGTATGCCTACTTCTATTGGCATCCAGGTTGTTTTGTATTTCCTTTCACAAAAGACTTTAGTAACTATAAAAATATATTTCTAAACTCATAATTATCAAAATTCCCCTGATTAGAATGCACCTTTTCTTAAGAAATAATTCTTTTGGGATGGAGAGATGGCCTAGTGGTTGGGAGTGCCGACTGCTCTTACAGAGGACCTGGGTTTGATCCCCGGCACCCGCATGACAGCTGAGAACCGTCCTTTAACTCCAGTTCCAGGGGAATCTGACACCCTCTTCTGACCTCCGCAGCACTGCATGACACGGGCGCACAAACCTGCATGCAGACAGTACATTCATACACATAAAAAATAAATAAAAAAGAAAAAAAGAAAAGAAATAATTCTTTCATGACACCCTACAAGCTTTTTAGTGATTTACATTTAATTATTTTTCCTAGAGGCTATCAGAATCATAATATGATTCTTTTCATTGTTCTTATCCTGGGCTGAATAATAGATGACCTTAATTCTTTGGAGAATAAATTTTAAATAGCAATATATAAATTCAATGAATTTAAACTATGCTGTAATAATTTTACGCATGGTAGATTTCTGCTTGATTAGGTTTTGATTATACATATAGATCATCTTACTCATTTTGGATCCTTCCTTTTGAAAAATGACATAATTTGATCATTAAGGAGCTATTCAAAAGAAAATGAGTATAATTGACAAGTATTAAATATTACTTGAAAATCAACATTCATTCCTCCTATATATTTAATATGTTGTAGGTCACAACATAGTATAGAATATATATATAATAAGATCCAAGAATATTGTTAAATATATTGAGTTGACCGTCATTTTAATTTCTATCCCAATGCTTTATAAATGCTCAATAAATTTCAATACATTTAAATCAAAGAAATAATTCCCATCAATTTACTATGAACTATTCTAGAAAATATGTTAAATCTCTTTCTAAAACATTGCTTAATTATTGGAAATCCTTTAGTATCAGAACACTGTTTCTCCTATATGACTAACATAACAACTTTGTAGCTTATTCCCCTATAATACACAACTTTATTTCTCAAGAGTGTCTTTATTTCAATAATACAAATTAGTTTCTTAACTGTCTCATTCCAACATTTCCAAACTTCCTTCCTCTGCTTTCCTCTTACACCACCAATAATCAAAGTCCATCTGATCATTTTCTGTTGCTGATATGTTTAGTCAGAGAGCAAAGTAGATCATATCTTAAAATATCAATTGTCAGTGAGATGTTATTCTATTTATGATGAACCGTGGCCTAAAAATTTAAAAGCAGTAGAAATAACAACAGATTTCTTTAGACAGTTGAATTTTTAAATTACTGGGAAGAAGAAATTGATTTTTCTGTGATTTCACTGTTCTGCAATAATGCACATATAAATAATTTTATTATGATGTTGGTATTGTTTGGAAACACATGTGTCTTGTTTTGTGTTTTTGAGCGAGGTCTCACTATCTTGCCCAAGCTGAGCTCAAATTCCTGAGCTCAGGATATCTTCTTACCTCAGCCCCACCAATTCTGGAATTATAGACATATGCCAGCATGCACAGGTGAATGTTCATTTTACTCCTTATCCAGCAGATAGTTATTGTTTGTCCTTATGTGTCAGGAAGACTAGTTTTAAGATTATGAGTACAAACATAATAAGCCTGATTCCTGTATTTATGGAGATTTCGACCTAGAGGAAGTGGGAGCCACTAAATAAATGTGCATGACATTATTATTATTATTATTATTATTTATTATAAAAGATCATTGGGCTGGGTGTGGTGACACACACCTTTAATCCCAGCACTCAGGAGGCAGAGGCAGGCAGATCTCTGTGAGTTCAATGCCAGCCTAGTCTACATAGCAAGCTCCAGGCCAACTGGGACTAAAGGGAGACCCTGTCTCAAAAAAACCAAAAAAAAAAAAAAAAAAAAAATGATGCATTGGAAAGTAGAGAGCGTAAATGATGCGGGCATATGACAGAGAAACATGGCTGAAGAAATTGATGGGCATTCTGAAAAATGACATCTGGGCAACTACTTGTCACCCATTGTGATGATTACTTTTCAAGATGTGGGTTCTTGCCCCATTTTGTACTTGAGAGCTATGAATTATAGTTTGGGACAATAACACTTTAGGAACTGTTGATGAATTCTCTAAGTAACAAGGTATGGCTTATGTTCAAAACTATGTGACTATAAATCCTTTTTCAAAAGGTTGAACAGAAAGGAACAGAATTTCTGAGTGGGCAGAGAATGGAAGAGGGAAAGACCTAGACAGGGAAAGGAGAAGACCTAGACAGGGAAAGGAAAAGACCTAGACAGTGAAAGGAAAAGACCTAGACAGGGAAAGGAAAAGACCTAGACAGTGAAAGGAAAAG
>VZQC01008412.1:1795243-1908683 GCA_009823505.1 Rhizomys pruinosus
CAAAACAGTCTACTTTCTCTGGAGCTGTTGTCTTGGACTCTGGTCAATTCTGGCTGTTTCCTTTCATGGGCTGACAGTTTGTCCAGGAATAACCTTTCAGTCCTACTAATGAAGCACAAGCAATTACATATATAGGTATTTAAACAGTACTAATTGTTATCGTAAGTTACTTTGATATAGACACAGATGTTTGGATGGTATGTTAATCCATGAATTACATTTTTTTCTGTTAAATATGACAGGGTCTTACTGTGGCTTATAACATCTCCTAACCATTAGAGGATGTAAGCTTGTGGCATCAGCTGTGGGTTATTCTAATAAAAACAAATATGTGGGTTTAATCCCAAAGGGAAACAATATCCAAAATATTGCATTGAAAGGGAAAAAAAGCTGTTTTTACTTCTTAACAATTAACCCTGTAATAATTAATTCATGATCTACTTTGTGTCATCTATTGTTCTAAGCACCCTTCTTTAATACACAGTCTTGTTCTAGATACATGGTCTTTCTAGTCTTTTATTTATTTATTTATTTATCTATTTTTAATTTATTTTGTGTATTTCATATAATCAATCTTGATCATATTTAGACCCCCTTCCATATGTAATAGCCTCTGTTCCAAAAGTATCTTCTCTGATGACTGGAGAGAGGTACACTACTTTATAAATATAAGGATACATATTTAAGATATAGTAGGAAATTACATATGTCTAGGGATGTGACAGAAGTAGGTTTTTTTGTATGATATGACCTCTCTAGTCATGTATATTTGGCTATGTTTACAGAACTACATGAGTTAGCTTCCATTGAGTGGACTTTAAGTACAATTAGATATATATTGATTACCCCAAGATAAAAGTTCCACTAAAACTCCAGTACAGACAGTTTGTAGTGCTTGTCATTGTTGAGGTTATAAGGCTTTTCATCTGGGTTGAAGCATTGCTTGATTTTCTTCCTTAGCAGCTTGCATAGTGTCCTCTAATACTATAAGACTTAGTCTTGAGGAAGGAGAATTCCAGGTCAGTTCCAGCTCCATTGCTTCAAGTCCTGTTGTCTTCAGCAATGGAGTCTTATTTTCGAATTCTGGTAGACAATAAGTGGCTTTGGCCATAACATGTTTTATTTGGAGAATCTCTTGAACTATTCTGACAAATAATTCAAAGGGTGGTTTCACCTGTCCTGCACAGTGGTTTTTTATTATATTGCCTTCAGCTATACACCTGGATACACATAGACACAAATGATGTGTGCGTGTACACACACACACACAGAGAGAGAGAGAGAGAGAGAGAGAGAGAGAGAGAGAGATGATTGTATATACATTTTAGTAGGCACACCTCCACAATTAAAGTACCCACATTTTCTCCATTTTACCCTTGATAAAACCTGTCTCCTACTATGCCCTTCTCTTGGGCTCTGTCTTCTTCTTTTGGGCTCCTTTCCATTTTCTTGGCTCCTGCAGTTACATCAGGATACATAATAATGTCTAAGGATGTTGAGCTAAGATTCACAAATGAAATAGCACATCTATCACTTGTTTTTCTGTGTCTGTGGTAATTTTTTAACATAACATTTTCTCGTTCCATCCATTTATCTGAAAATTTCATGATTTCATTTTTCATTAACATCAAATACAGCACCATTTTATAAATGTACATTTTCACTATTCATTCATCAGTTGAAGGATATTTATGTTGTTTCCAGTTTTTAGCCATCATGAAAAGAGCAACAAACATGGTTGCACAAGTACCTCTACAGCAGGATGAGTCTTTAGGGTATATGCCAAAGAGTAGTATAACTGAATGATAGGTAGATTTACTTTCAGTTTTTTTAAGAGTTTCCACACTGATTATCATAGTGATTGCACACGTTTTCAGTCCCACCAGAACTGAATGAGAGTTCGTCTTTCCCTGCATCCTTGCCAGCATTTGACATCATTTGCTGTCTTGATATGTCATTCTCATGGGTTAGATGAAATCTTACAGTAGTTGTTATTTGCATTTCACAAATTACTAAGGATGTTGAGCACTTTTTAAGGTGTTTCTTAGCCATTTTTATTTCATCTTTTGAGAGCTCTCAACTCAGATCCACATCCCATTTTTTTAATTTTATTTATTTCTGTATGTGTATGAATGTACTGTCTGCATGCAAGTCTGTGCACCCGTGTCGTGCAATGCCGCGGAGGTCAGAAGAGGGTGTCGGATTCCCCTGGAACTGGAGTTCTCCTGGAATTGGAGTTTCAGACGGTTCTCGGCCGCCATGTGGGTGCTGGGGATCGAACCCGGGTCCTCTGCAAGAGCGGTGGGCGCTCTTAACCGCTAGGCCATCTCTCTAGCCCCCCACATCCCATTTTTTTAAATGGATTATTTGTTTTGATTCTTTGTTTTTTGGAGTTCTTTGTATATTCTGGATGTTAATCCTCTGTCAGATATACAGCTGGTGAAGATTCTGCCCTACTCAGTGGGCTTCTTCTTCACTCAATAGTTTGTTTACTTTGTTGTACAGAATCTTTTCTGTTTAGTGAGGGTCTATTTGTCAGTTCTTAAACTTAATTTATTAGCAACTGATGTCTGACTTAGAAAGCCCATTCCTACACCTATATCTTTATAAGGTACTGCCTATGCTTTCTTCTAACAGTTTTGGCATTTTAAGTTTCACATTGAGACCTTTGACCCATTTGGAGTTGATCTTTGTGTAGGGTCATATTAGATAAGGATCTAATGCCGTTCTTCCACACATGGAGATCCAGTTTTATTAGCACCATTTGTTGAAGATGCTGTCCTTCCTCCAGTGTGTGTTCTTAGCGCCTTTGTCAAATATCAGGTGGCTGAAATTGCATGCCATCATGTTTGGATTTTATATTTTGTTACATTGATCTACATGTCTGGTTTTGTGCCAATAGCATGATGTTTTTATGACTTTAACTCTGTCATATAATTTTTTATCTGGAATTGCAATCTCCACTACATTGTACTCTGTGGTCAGGATTGCTTTGGCTATGAAGGAGCTTTTGTGAGTGCATATGAATTTTGAGATTTTTTTTGTGAAGAATGTAATGGAGTTTTTAACTGAGATTGCATTAAATATACAAATTTCTTTTGGTAGGATGGTCATTTTCTTTTTTTTCACATAAATTTATTTTTATTATTTTTTTAATCAATCTAGACCCGTGACCCCCCCATTCCCCAACCCCACCAGAGCTCATGCATTCTGCCAAACATACTTTTCATCTCTTTCTCAGTCTTTCTTAATATTCTCCATGAGGAAGTTGACTGTTTTTAGCAGAAGTTCACTGTTTCAGTCAATTCTTCAATGCAGTCCTTTCTGTTGTTGTTGTTGTTTCCAATATGCATCACTCCCAACTGCTTTGGACAAAAGCTCAAGGGGATGTGCACAAGAAATACTTACAACTAGGTAATTGGCACTAGCATCCACAGATAAGGGATACCATTCGTCATTTGTTTTTCTGGGACTGTGTTACTTCACTCAGCATGATGTCCTCTAGCTCCAGCCATTTTCCTGCAAAGCTAATGATGTCGTCTTTCTTTACTGCTGCATAGAACTCCATTGTGTAGATGTACCACATTTTCTCTATCCACTCATCAGTTGAGGGGCATTTGGGTTGGTTCCAGCTCCTTGCTATTGTGAAGATAGCTGAAACAAACATGGCCGTGCATGAATCTCTGCGTTGGGGAGAGTCTTGAGGGTACATGCCCAGGAGTGGTATGGCTGGGTCGGGTAGCAAGTTCATTCCAAGTCTTCCAAGGGTTCTCCACACTGCTTTCCATAGTGGCTGTATGAGTTTACATTCCCACCAGCAGTAGATGAGTGTTCCCCTTTCCTCACAACCTCTCCAGCACTTGGTATCATCTGTTTTCTTGATTCAAAGCTGGCATCCACTTAAGAAAGAGAACATACAACAGCTGTCTTCCTTGGTGTGGGTTATCTCACTAGGATAGTTGCTTCAACTTCTATCCATTGATCTATGAATTTTCTCATTTCCTTTTTTCTAAACAGCTTAACAATATTGTATTGTGTCAATGTACCATGCTTTCATTACCCATTCATCAGTTGATGGACATCTAGGTTGTTTCGATTTTCTGGCCATTGTGAATAGAGCAGCAGAGAACATGGATGAATAGATATCTCTGTAATGAAGTACACCATTGTTCAGAATATACCCAAGAGTAGTACGGCTGAATTGTTTTCAAAGATCTATTTTTAGCTTTCTGAGGAATCTCCACAATTATTTCCATAATGGCTGGAGCAGTATTCCCTCCTACAAGCAGTGAATAAGTGTTCCCCTTTCCCTACATCCTCAGCAGCATTTTTTATCATTCTTTTTTTGGATCTTAGCCATTCTGATAGAGGTAAAATTAAATCTGATAGTTTTAATTTGCTTTTCCCTGATGACTAAAGATGATGAACATTTTAAGTATTTCTCAGCCATTTGTGTTTCATCATTGAGAGCTGTTTAGTTCTCAACACCATTTTTTTGGTCTTTTTGAGACAGGGTCTCTCTATAGCCCCAGCTGTCCTGGAATTCACTATATAGACCTGGCTGGCCTTGAACTCACAGAGATCCACCTGCCTCTGCCTCCTGAGTACTGGGATTAAAGGCGTGCACCATCTTGCCTGGCTTCAACACCAATTTTAATTGGGTTGGTTTTTCTGATTTCTTTAGGTCTTTGTATATTCTAGATATTGATCCTCTTCCAAATGTGTATCTGGTAAAGGTATTTATTCCCAGTCTTTAGGTTGCCCTTCACTTAAATGATGGCGTCCTTTTAAATAGAAGCTTCTTAATTTCATAAGTTCCCCCTTTGTTAATTGTTGGTCATAACGCCTGTACTTTCAGGGTACAGTTCATAAAGTCCTTCCCTATACCTCTAAGTTCCAGTGGATTTCCTACTTTCTTTTATATCATATTCAAGCTTTAAGGTTTAACGTTGTGGTACTTGATCCATTTGGAGTTCAGGTTTGTGCAAAGTGAGAGATAGAGATCTAGTTTCATTTTATGTGTAACTATCCACTTTCACCAGCACCATTTGCTGAAGATGCTGTCTTTGGCTCAATATGTGTTTTGGGCCTCTTTATGAAAAATCAGATGATTATAAGCATATGGACTTAAAACTAGAACCTCAATTCTATTCATTGGCCAGTACCTCTCGCATTTCTTTTATTGTTTAAAATCGTTTTGTTGGTTCTTGTGTTTTTGTATGTGGTGCATCCACATGAAATTTGATTTTCTTCAATTTCTGTGAATTCTTGTGATTTTAATGAGTATTAAACTTAATGTTTAGATTGCTTTTGACAAGTTGGCCATTTTCATGGTATTAATACTACCAATCCAAGAACATATGAGGATTTTCTATCTTCTTCAATTCTTCTGTAATTTAAGGTTTTTATCATATGAGTCCTTCACTTCCTTGGTGAAATTTATTCCAGGATATTTTTTGTTTGGTGGGAGGCTATTGTGCATGTGATAATTTCCCTAAGTACTCCCTCAATATGTTTGTTATTAGCATATAGGGAGGTTATTAATTTTGAGGTATTAATTTCATATCCCATCATAAAATCATACTTTGTTGAATGTATTGATCACTTCTAGGAGTTTTGGGGTGGAGTAGAGTATATAATCATATCATCTATGAAAAAAGATACGTTGATTTCTTCCTTTCCAACTTGTATGCTCTCCTTTTATCTAGATCATTGCCTTGGTGCCATAGCTAAGACTTCAAATACTATATTGAACAGGACTAGGGGAAGTCCATGTCTTGTTCCTGATTCTAATGGGAAAGCTTTGAGTTTTTCTCCATTCAGTATTATCTTGGATTTGGGCTTGTAGTGTATTACGTTTATTATGTTGAGATATGTCCCCTGTATCCTTAGATTCTCTAAGACATTTATTATGAATTAATAGTGGATTTTGTCAAAGATATTTTCTGCATCTAATGAGATGATCATGTGGTTTCTCTCTTTGAGGCTGTTTATGTGATGGAATACATTTATTTATTTATGTATGTTGAATCATCCTGTATCTCTTGAATATCAGAATAATACTGGCTTTTAAAAATAATTTGGGAGTTTTTCTTCCTTTTATCTTTTATAAAATTATTAGAAGAGAATTGGTATTAATTCCTCATTTAATGTTTGGTAGAATTCTGCACTGAGACCATCATTCTTGGGCTCTGTTTAGATAGAGATTTTTAATTGCTGCCTCTATTTCATTGGTTGTTATGAGTTTCTTTAAATTATAGGTTTTGTACTTATTTTTCCTTGGTAGGCAGTGCATATGTAGAAATTTTTCCATTTCTAAAAGAAATGGTGTTCTGTATAGCTCTTGTACATTAATTGGTATCTGCCGGGCGTGGTGGCGCACGCCTTTAATCCTAGCACTTGGGAGGCAGAGGCAGGCGGATCTTTGTGAGTTCAAGGCCAGCCTGGTCTACAGAGTGAGTTCCAGGACAGCTGGGGCTACAGGGAGACCCTGTCTCAAAAAGACCAAAAAAAAAAAAAATGGTATCACCTTCCTTAGATTTGGGGAGTTTCTTTAAATGGTTTTGTCAGGGGCTGGAGAGATGGCCTAGCAGTTGGGAGCGCCGACCGCTCTTGCAGAGGACCCGGGTTCGATCCCCAGCACCCACATGGTGGCCGAGAACTGTCTGAAACTCCAATTCCAGGAGAACTCCAGTTCCAGGGGAATCCGACACCCTCTTCTGACCTTCGCGGCATTGCACGACAAGGGTGCACAAACTTGCATGCAGACAGTACATTCATACACATACATAAATAAATAAAATTAATTTTAAAAAAATAAAATAAATAAATAAATGGTTTTGTCAAAAAAATATTTTCTTTGCCTTTTACCTGGATTTCTTTGCCTTCATTTATATCTGATATGTAGTTTAGGTCTTTTAATGGTGCCCCAGTGGCCTGTACATTATCCTCTTGGGTTATTTTAGAATTGACATTTCTTTGAGTGATCCATATCCCCAACCTTGTCTTCAAGATCTGCTATTCTCTATTCCATTTTCTGCAGTCTCTTTGGATTCTTTCCTCTGAGATTTTTTATTTGAGTTTCTGAGTTTTCATTTCAAATTTTACTTCAGATTGGCTTTTCACCAAAGATTCTATCATTTTGTATTGAATTCCAACTTTACATCTTGAATATTTTAGTTATTTTAACAAACTCTTTGTGTTTTTATAGTCTTCATTTAGTCTTTTATTCATAACTTCTTTGAGTTTCTCGAACATATTTTTCTCATTTTAACTGAGTTTTTTATTTATTTTTTCCATTCTTTAACAATAAGTAATAATTTATGAGTACAAGCATCCTTCATGTAAAACCAATTTGCAAGCAGTTGTGCCCAACCCCACACAGCCCAAGGCTCCCACCATCCAGCTGTGGGGTTGTATGTACAATCAAGTTGATCAAATAAGTGTCCAGTCTATATTGCTGTAGTTTCACCATTCACCCCAATCCCAGCCCTTACATTCTACCATGCCCCCTCTTCTGCAGATTGTTCCCTAGGCTTAGAAAAGGGGCACAGGTGGACGAGAGGCAAAACAGTCTACTTTCTCTGGAGCTGTCGTTTTGGACAATTCTGGCTGTCTCCTTTCATGGGCTGACAGTTTGTCCAGGAATAACCTTTCAATCCTACTAATGAAGCACAAGCAATTAGATATATAGGTATTTAAAAAGTACTAATTATTATGGTAGGTTACTTTGGTATAGACGCAGATATTTGGATGGTATGTTAATCCATGAATTACATTTTTTCTGTAAAATATGACAGGGTCTTACTGTGGCTTATATCATCTCCTAACCACGAGAGGATGTAAGCTTGTGGCATCAGTCATGGGTTATTTCTCCAAGGAGAGATCTAACAGCCAATTAGATTTGGAATATACAGACATATGGTTGCCACTACTGCACAGTAGTTCCAGGCAGGTGAGGTGTAGCTGGTGCTGACGGAGGAGTCTTGCTTGACTCAAGGAGACCTATATTTGCTTTATTGGTTAAATGGCCTTTGGTAACACTCTCTGGTATTCCAGAGACCAATTGTACACTTGCAAGTGCAGTCTCGATACATCTTTCCCATGCTTACATCAGGTCTTCGACAGCAGGGCCTTATTGCCCCTCTTCTTGCAGGTATCCCAGTTTGCAGGCAAGAAGCCTTTACCTTTTGGGGGGCCTTGGATCCCCTGGCCAACATCTCCTTGGTAGAATAATCCATTGCTGATATCAGAGCTCTCCGCATTAATATATTTTGCTTAAATGCACAGCTTAAGGAGACTTAGTATTATATTTGGTTCTGAATAGAGAATAATCCTTTTCACAGTTCCTATGTCTATTAGTTAATTAAAAAAGGCAGTTTTACCGGTTTTATAAGAGATTATCTCTGTAACAGTTGGCTCCAATTTACAATTAGCGAACGACCTCATCATCATCATGATGATAAGGTCATTCTTTAACTGAGTTTTTTGACTGACAATCTTTTATTGAGGTTTTGTGTATTTCATATAATACTCTCAATAGGAAGGCAGCCATGGGTTGAAGATCAGAGAGGGCATAAATCCCAGAGCAAGCCCTATCTCTCTCTTATATCTCTAGAAAAATGAAATTTCTTACTGTATGCTAAATATGAGTATTTATATGTAACAGTCAAGTGTACCATATACCACTCATCAAAGAAGCTTCTATTACAGAGTTCCTTGAACATATTTATAATTGCTTTTTTGAAACCATTGTCTTATGGAACAGATAAGTTGCCATTCTCAGGAAATATTATATTGGGGGTGCTAATTTCTGGAGGATGCATATTTTCTTGCATATTATTGTTTGTGGTTTTTTTCCATTGAGACCCAGATATCTGGATTTGAGTAGGTGGTGCTGTTTCCTGGTATGGATACTAATCTTTCTTAAGTGGGTGTTTGTATCATCGTTTACTGTTTCCTCAACTTGGCAGGTTAAGGCCCAGATGGTTTCTCCTTCTGTTCATTCGGCCATGATGTGTGGACTCAGGATCTGCTTTTCAGGCTTTTTAATAATTAAGATATGAGTTTCCACTTAGAGAGTTGCTAGAAAGAAAGAGAAAATTTTATTATTAAGCATTAATTAACAATTTGGATTTGTCCTTTGGCTGCAGGTAACCCTACTCTGTTAAGCAAGGGCCAAGATCTAAGGTTTTATGCCTATTTAACATTATTTCATATAACTTTATGTCCAATATGTGGAGACACAGTTTTTCAGGCTTTAAAAGAAATATATTGACTCTTGGTTATACTTTCTTTGGGGGTGCTTAAGTCCACATAATTAGCCGAATTTAACCAAACCTTGTTTTCTCAAGGTCATTTGAGGTTCTGATCTTCAGAGGGCACTCGGGTTTTCATGGAGGGCTGGGGAGGAGTGCTTGGCTCCTTCTGGCCATTCTTAACCAGTTCCATCTGCTGAGGACAAGGTCAGGTCTTGCTAGACTGAGCTTCCCTTTGGAGCCCAAGGTGACTTTCCTCTATATTGAGCTTCCTCTTTATAGACTGAACACTGGCTACGGTTCTGTTGGTGGATCTCCAAGACCTCCCTGCACAGGAAGCCTGGTGACTCAAAATTGCAGAACAAATTAAGAGATGCCCTGTACAAAATCCTCTGGGACCAATTGACCTCAGAGGGCAAGAAACAAAATTGTCCCTTAAATTCCTTGGCTGAATTGATATAGGCCTTAGGTATGGGCATTAAGCATCCAAAAAAGTTAAGTTACATCAACCTGGTACTTTTAATTACTGTATTGTATTTAGATAAAACCTGAAGAAAAACCTAAGAAGCCTTGCATAAACATTGACTGGAAGAAATTTAACACCATAGGATAAGCAGGAAAAGCCTATAAGAAAAATTTAAACAATTTTAGACATATCTTAAATATAAAAATTTATTACAAACATAAGTAGTATCTTTACTTTCTCAAAACCCATATATTTCTGGGGATCTGAACTCAGATCCCTGTGCTTGCATTACAAACACTTTATTGACTGAGTCATCTCCCCAGCCTTCATTGGTAGATTTTAACAGAAGGTTCTATGTACAAATTACAGTTCCTTCTTGAATTGACTGATGTGAAAGCCGACTATATGTCCATCCATTTCCACTCTCTCCACAAACTTTATGAACTCATGTAACAAACTGCAATTAATTGTCAATGATTATTTACCAACTAATTAGGTGTTTTTGAAATAATGTATCTTATACCATAACCTAGCCTGAAGTCCTTAGGTAGCCAAAGATGACTGAAATCTTTATCATCCTGCTTCTACCTTCCAAGGTCTTAGATTACAGGTGTGTGCTGTCACACCTGACACCGAGGATTATGTATTAATCGGTGACAGTTATCTGTTCTAAGACCCATGAACACTTGTTTAATGTATACTGTTTCCTAAAACAGTTAATGCTTTTACTTAAGGAAAAGTGAGAAGACAGAGAAATGATATGCTTATAAATTATATTAATCTTTTTTCATGATAGAACAAATACTTTCCTATCTTCTAAAACTTTTTTTTTCCAATATTTAATTTTTGGGGGTCTTTTTGATTGTTGAACTTTTCAAAATCATGATATTTTATTCTCTTTTCCTGTTACATCAAATATACTTTTCATGAAAATACTATTCTATTTGGTACAGTTCAATGCCTTTCACATTCCAAACTTTCTTGATATTATTTTTGCTTAACGTTTACTGGAGTAAGCAAATTTGTTATTAGTGTGAAAAAAGAAATTTGTCATGAATAGTATAATAATATGTGTCAAAAGTTGTGTTTTAGGATAATTGTAGTAGATCATTGACATACTGGGATTTTATAACCCCTGGTCCTTTTACTTTAAGAAAGTGATGCACAAAGTTTTCTTTAAGAAATTGGATGCATGTCCTACTTCAATTACTATTGTAAACATTGAAGAGTAATTCATTTTGTTCCAAGATCTGGTAGAATTTCCTTTTATGAGTCAAGTATATCTAACTTGTTTACTGACTGTAGTTTTCAGCTAACACAAATACAATATAATCAGAAGGGGAAGACCAAGTAAGATAGTCTATTGACATCCTTTATGTTATCTTGCAAAGTGCACATGCTCAGTAAGTACTCTTTATTGTTAAAACATAATCATCGATATTATTGAATATTAGGGAGATAAAACAAGTCAGAGATCATAACTCAACCAAGTTCATGGCTTCAGAAACTGAATTCCACAAATAAAATAAGATTTTTGTAGACTGCACATTTAGTTACCAATCAAATTAAGACCAGAACCCAGGTCTTCTGATCCTTAGAAAACTCAAATCTATTCAAACTTTAAACTTTTTGTTTTAGCCACTTTTGATCAGATATTATTTGTGTACTTCTTAAAAGTATATTAAAGATTGCTCAGTAAATATTAAACAACACACTTATTTTAATATGAATAATACTAATTAACCAGTATTCACTTTTGACTGTCAAGAAATTCAATATATAAAACCACTTCCTGGCCGGGCATGATGGCACACACCTTTAATCCCAGTGCTTGGGAGGCAGAGGCAGGTGGATCTCTGTGAGTTCAAAGCCAGCCTGGTCTACACAGCGAGTTCTAATACAGCTGAGGCTACAGGGAGACCCTGTCTTGAAAATACAAAATAAATAAATAAATAAATAAATAAATAAATAAATAAATAAATAATAAAAATAAAAAAACCACTTCCTATAATGTGTGTTGGCTCTAATTTGACAGAAATCTTGAAAAAAATTAAATTTTTTTTCAAGAGTGATAGAAGAAGAAAATGGCTTTTGAATGAAGATATGTTCAAAAGGCTACAGAAGTACCCACTTCCCTTCAACCCCAGAGTGTTGCAGATTGATCATCAGGAATCTCCCACAGGGGACCTTGTGAGCCCCAGGAAGAAGCCAGGGCAGGTGCTATTTCCAATTAATGGACTCTCCACTTCCTTCTACATACCATTATCCTGAGATTTCCCTTGCTGTGCTGCTTGGCCTTCACCTTGGTCTCCAAGCCTCTGAGAAGTAGCGTTATCATTACGATGCTTGCATTGCCCATTTATTGTTCCTCACATGAACACTGACCACGTTGTTGCTAAAATGGTCATTGTTTTCAAAATATGGCTGACACTCATGACATATTTGAATGAATGAGTTAATTAACTAATAAACTCTTATGTTAATAGGCTTTACTGCACAGCTTGCCATTCCTTGGTTCAACATGGTGACTCTTTCAATAGACAGCATGAGTTATCATTGCCAGCACACTTGGATCTTGTTACATTCTGCACTTTTTTTTCACCCCCAAATAATCACTTATTGGCTTTTTGGCTGAGCATGCTGCTCCTTCAAGGGCATTCTTTGGCAAGAACATAAACAAGTTCTTGCCAAAACCTTCCTGCTGGAGAATGAGTAGGAGCGAAAGGGAGGTCTGTGGCTTTGGGGTTGTAATTTTAAATCCAGTCTCTATAAGGAATTAGTCTCAAATTTTTACTTGAATATTATCTCAGTAGGAAAACATTTTTTTGCAAAGTCTGTGAGAATTCATTCAACTTCAAAGTTTTCAAAGTGAATATGAAACAAGGACTCAAAGATGCTTCTATAAAGTTATCAGCAGAACTTGTTTTAACCTATGCTTTAGGTTTTATTAATATTTCAGATGGAGACAAAACTATTCTTACTTCATAGTAAGATGGTTTGTGATATTACCCTGAACTATATAATATGAATGTGATTTATGACTTAAAACAAATCTATAATTGGTAAATTTAAACAAATTCTTAAGTGTCAGCTTTCTGAAATTCAGATTTTAGATGGACAAACAATAATTTTAATACATTTCCCTGTACATATCTACTTTTCAGTGTGTTCAAATAAACCATACAACAGCGTTTTATTTCTAAGTCTGGCTCCGTCATGATCACTAGAAATTTTTGTCTTCTGGCAACTGGGACTTTGGTTTAAAATGAAGGTTGTTCTCATAAGACACTTTGAATATTTGGATACTGGGAAGTTTGTAGGACTCTGTATTTAAAATTATTTGAAAGGTGACTGCAAACTAGCAACAGTATCCTATTTGATATTGGAAATTCTGAGTGCTGCAGACTGCAGTGTTTACATTTTAGAGTCTTTCTAAAGATTGCTTCTAAAGAATTTATACCACATTGCCAAGGCAATTTTCCTATATGGAGCACTTTCTCTTTTTCATTCCTGTGTTTAAATCAATGAGATACATTACTTGGGGAGCATTTCTGTGATACTAAAAGGTTTAAGGCATCTGAAGTCCTCTGCCATGAACCCTTCATCCAAATGCCCTTCATTAACTCGAACAGGGAAAAGATTTTTAGCAGTCACTATCCTTCATGTTGGGGATAAGTGCCCAGAGTAGCCCGTTTTGCTGATGATAATACCAGGAATGTTCAGCAACACAGAGAGGAAACTTCCCTTAAATCAAAACTTGGAAATAACGGGTTCTTGTGGGTCTAAAACATATTTTCTCTTTTGGTTTTGAGATGGTCAAGTTCCAAAGCAACATTTGGGTTAAAGTGTCCTTGGTGAAGTGTGATTCATACCTCAGCCTCAGGGAATGATTCCTTCATTCTTTGGGAAGGCAAGAAAGAGATTCCACACAAGCACATTGCCTCTCCATCTTTATAAACCCCTTGGTTTCAGAGAAAATTGACAACCTCTCCTCCAGAGGTCTTTCAAACTAAATGCATACCTTGAAAATAAGAACCACACTTTATCTGTTATATTTATAAATCATGACAACCAGAAAAGTATCAGGAAGATGACAGATGTAATGAAGTTAAGCTACTTCTATACAGTCTCTTGTCAAAAAGGAGAAATGCTGTCACATAGTTACTTTAACACAGGAGCATCTGTATGTTAATTTTAATTTTTGCTAATATATAATATTTCATACATATTTCAAAAATATATTATGTACTGTATTTGTTATACTAAAAGAGAAATCTTGAAATGGGCTTAATGAGCCTAATGAATACCCTTACACTTAACATACTTCAGTCTAGTTATGTAATGAAACACAAGTTGAACTTGGTAACTGACTGATATTTAAATGTTTTCAAGAAAAGCATTTCTCAGGGTAAGAAGTCCCAAACTTAGCTAAGGAACTATTGGCAAATGATCACTGCTAAGTGAGTTGATCTTTAAGTGAAAGACTAGATAGGCTAATGAGACTCCTGTGGATGAAGTCACAATAAGGGACATTTGGGGACCTATCGAGTCAATTTAGCATCCCACATTGTGAGTTCATCCACTCCTAGGTTCGCGTCATCCTGTCCAGAGTTGCTTACTTAAAGAAGATCAACTCTCCCTCACCAAATAGTACTCAGCTGCCAATAGCACTTTGACTAAAGTTGGGGCCTTCTGCCCATTTCCTGAGTTCTGTGTGGGTTTTTGTCTGCTTAAGTTTGCAAGGGTTTTGTACATATTGACACCATTGCTGTAAGTTCATATGAGCAGGGTCTCAGGAGCCTGTAGCACTCCGTTTCCATATGGTCATGCACCACCTCTCTTGGCTTTTACATCTCCCACAATGATCCCTGAGCTCTGGGTGGGTGAAGTTTAATATATGAATCCTGTCCAGAGACCTACACTTTGCAGACTCTTATTCTCTACATTTTGGCCCCTGTGGCCTTTTGTGTTCATTGTCCATGAAGGAACTTCAGTTCTGAGAGCTGAGAGATGCATTCGTGTTCTCTCTACCCCTTGTTCCACTGTGTTCCATGGGCCATTAGTGAAGAGGTTCCATTGCAGGACTTTTAATTTTTTTGAAGCGACATATTGTTTAGACTTTTGCCACTAATGGTTCTTATTTAATCCAGGTTAATTATATCTAAGGGTGGAAGACAAGGAAAATCAAATCATCTAAATGGACTTTGAACACAACATAACATATTGAGGTGATTTTTATTGAGGTTTTGTGTATTTCATACAAGATTTCTTGATCAAATTTGGGCCCTTTCCCCCTTCTTTGCCCCACCTTGCCAGAGCTCATGCTTTCTCCATACGTGTTTCATCTTTTTCTCATGCTTTTTTTTTAAATTTTAGGTGCAGAAGTTTACTGTTAGGGGCAGAAGTTTACTGTTTCAGTCAGTTCCTTGACCCAGTCTTTTGTTGTTGTTGTTGTTGTTGTTGTTGTTCCTTGTTGTTCCTTCTGATATGTATCACTCCAAAATATGCCTATATATGTGACACACATATGCCAAATTATGATATCTAAAAATTAACTATAGATCAATTCCAAAACATTTTCAAGGATTCACATTTTGATAGCAGAGTTGCATACAGGTAAAGAAAAAAAGGTTACTATTCATTCCTACATTACCTAGCTAGTTGATGAGTAATATCAGGTGTTATATTTTGGTGCTAGCATCCACAAATGAGGGACACCATATGTCGTTTGTTTTTCTGGGACTGTATTAATTCACTTAGCATAGTATCTTCTAGTTCCATCCATTTACCTGCAAATTTCATGATGTCATCTTTCTTTACTGCTGCATAGAACTCCATTGTATAGATGTACCACATTTTCTGTATCCACTCCTTGGTTGAAGGACATTTGGGTTGCTTCCTGCTTTTTGCTATTGTGAAGAGAGCTGCAATAAATATAGATGTGCATGTGCCTTTGTGATAGGATGAGTTTGTGGGTATATACCCAGGAGTGGTATTACTGGGTCAGGTGGCAGGCTCATTTTCAGTCTTTTAAGAGTTCTCCACACTGCTTTCCATAGGGGTTGTACGAGTTTGCATTCCCACCAGCAGTGGGTGAGTGTTCTCCTTTCCCCACAACCTCTCCAGCATTTGTTATCATTTTTTTTATTGATCATAGCCAGACTTATCAGAGTGAGATGTATCTTAGAGTGGTTTTAATTTGCATTTCCTAAATTATTAACAATGTTGAACAGTTTTTAAGATGTTTCTCAGCCATCTTTACTTCTTCATTTGTGAAGTCTCTTTTCAGCTCTTTACTCCATCTTATGAATGGGTCGTTTGTTTTCTTACTCCTTTGTTTTTTGAGTGGTTTATATACTCAGGATGTTAATTCTCTGTCAGGTGTATCACTGGTGAAGTGTTTTCTCCCACTGCGTTTTCTCTTCACTTCTTTGTTTCTTTCACTGTTCAGAAGCTCTTAGGTTTAATAAGGTCCCACTTGTTAATTGTTGACCTTATTTTTTGTGCAGCTGCTCTCTGATTTAGAAAGTCTTTTCCTATGCTTATGTCTTCTGGGTTACTGCCAAAGTTTTCTTCTATCATTTTCAGAGTTTTGGGTTTCACATTGAGGTATTTGATCCATTTGGAGTTAATTTTTGTACAAGGTGAGAGGTAGGGTTTAAGTGGTGATCTAGTTTTGCCAGCATCACTTGCTGAAGATGCTGTCTTTCTTCCATTGAGTCCTCTTGGCCCCTTTGTCAAATATGAGGTACCTAAAATTGCTTGATCTCAAGTTTGGATCTTCAATTTTGTTCCATTGATCTATGGGTCTGCTTTTGTGCCAATACCGTGCTGTTTTTATGACTATAGCCCTGTAATATAATTTGAAGTCTGGTATAGTAATTCCTTCTGCATTGTTCTTTTTCCTCAGGGCTGCTTTGGCTATCTGGGGTCTTTTGTTTTCCTTATGAACTTTAGAATTTTTTTTCTAGGTTTGTGAAGAAGTTCATGGGGATTTTAATTGGGATTGCATTGAATCTGTTTATTACTTTGGGTAGGATGGTCATTTTTACTATATTAATTCTTCCAATCCATGAGCATTGGTGGTCCTTCCATCTTCTGGTATCTTATCCAATCTCCTTCTTCATGGATTAAAACGTTTCGTTATAGAGATTTTTAGTGTCTTTGGCCAGGTTTGTTCCTAGATAATTTTTGGAGGCTATTGTGAATAGGACGGTCTCCTTATATTCCTTCTTCAATTGCTTGTTATTGGCATAAAGATAGGCTACCAATTTTTATATGTCAATTTTATATCCCACCACTTTACTGAAACTGTTAATCGTTTCTAGAAGTTTTCTGGTAGAGTTTCTGGCATCCCTTAGGTAAATTACCATGTCATCTACAAAAAGGGATAGTTTGACCTCCTCTTTTCCAATTAGTACTCCTTTAATTTCCTTTTCTTATCTTATTGCTCTTATAAGCATTTCAAGCACTATATTGAAAAGGAGTGGGGATAAGGAGCAGCCTTGCCAGCTTCCTGACTTTAAGCGAAATGCTTCTAATTTTTCCCCATTTAGGATAATTTTGGCTGTGGATTTGTTGTATATGGCTTTTATGTTTCTTAAAAATGGCATCCATCAATGGCTCCCCCACCTGTTGCCCTCACTTATTACTGGACACACACAGCCCATTAGAAAAGTAGATAATGTCAGGGTAGGGAAAACTTGATAATAACTGTTGCTAATATTTTTGAGAGTTCACCATATTCTAAGAACTAGATATTCACACAACTATATCATCATGTCCTTATCCAACCAAATGAGAAAACAATAATTATTATAAATTTTGTAAATGAGATCCCAAATGCCCAGAGAGTTTAAATAACTTCCCCAAAGATTCTACATAGAGGAGAGAAGAATCTAACTGTGCTTGTAAGCAATCTGACTCCAGATTCCCAGCTCCTATCTTATAAATTATTATATTCTCAGGCAGAACCATATAAAATTGTCATTGTATAATTAAGAATGTTTAAGCATCAGCAATTTCTTATGATGTAATCAAACATCTCAGTTTCAAATGATAACCTGTATGTGGAGTATAACTTGGTGGAAACATCTCTCTATAATCAAAGTGGACAAGAGCTACACAAATAATAAAGGACTTGTGTTTTTACTAAATGAACAGTTTTAAGGAAATCACTATCTTTGAGCTTTTCATTTATCTATAAAATTGATATAATAATGATATCTAGCAAATTAAAACTTGTGAGAACCAAGTTCAATAATGTATAGAAAGTGGTATATGAATAAGTGATCACATTGTTAGAATATTTTAAAACAAGTCACGTATAAACAGGTTGAAACCTTGCAAGATCTGTAACTTGCCACCCAGGAAGGGCAGGGCATGGGGGACAGAAACATGTCAATAATCAGTGCCTATCATATCTTAAAGTCCTAAAGTACTTTAAGAAATGTGTGATTAAACCAGTGGAATGCTAACCCTTAGCTTAGAACACGTACTAAAATATTGCTATGCCTTTTTTGTAACAGGCATTCCCAAACCCTCACCCTAACCCTCTAGAACAAAATAAATTTAGATGAATTAACAAGGAAATAAAGACCTGTAGCTGCAAGTTTATGAAAACAGTTGTATGCTTTTTTTTTTCTTTTGCAGTTCTTAGCCTCCGCCTTTAACGGCTGCGCTATCCCCACAGCATTTTAAAAATAGATTAAAAACAGGTTCTATGAACTAGTAAAGAAGGAGGGGATAGTGACAAAATATACATTTGTGAATTTATGGGTTGATTTTGAAAACTGCTGAAAAGATCACACATGCACAGATGAAAGGGCAGGTAGCCTATCACTGACAAGATCTGAAGGGAAATATTTCCATAGAGATTAAGATGGCTCACCTCTATGAAAATGATAATAGCTAGTGGAACTTTTGAGTGCAAATGATATTTCTTTTAAGATTATAACAAATAAGAGCCAGACACAGTGGCTCACACCTTTAGTCCCAGCACTTGGAATGCAGAGGCAGGCAGCTCTCTGAGAGATTGTAGACAGACTGGTCTACATAGTTGGTTCCAAGATGGCTGGTGCTAAAAGGAGACCCTATCTCAACAAAAACAGCACCAACAACAAAAGATCACAGCAAATAAAAACCCCACTATAATATTGATACATGTATGCTTAATTAGAAATCAGCACAATTTCATGGCTAGAAACCTTTATGAAGGGAAGAAATATGGCACATACATATTAAGTAATTATAATGTGACTACTATAAGGAACAAATCATTAGATGCAGAAAGAAATTTAACACACAGTGCATCAATGAAAATAAAGCACAATTCAAAGAGCTGGACCATGAAGAAAACTATAGTCTAGTAACAGAGGTCCTGCCCCATGTGTAGTCAGTTTATTATCAGATGCAAGATACAAACAGTGGCCATCCTAATCCATTCATTCCTTCCTATACACTCATTTGTATAAATTGTACAATAAATTTGTGTTGAGCTTATATTTTCCATCAATAAACAATGAAAATAATTAATGAAATTGTCCTGATTTATGTAGATTTGGGCTATGTAAACTTGGATAAATTGCCTGACTTAAAAATTTGGCTTCTTGGGCTGGAGAGATGGCCTAGTGGTTATGAGCGCCGACTGCTCTTACAGAGGACCCGGGTTTGATCCCCAGCACCCACATGGTGGCTGAGAACTGTCGGTAACTCCAATTCCAGGAGAACTCAAGTTCCAGGGGAATCCGACACCCTCTTCTGACCTCCGTGGCATTGCACGACACGGGTGCACAAGCCTACATGCAGACAATACATTCATACACATAAATAAATAAATAAAATATTTTTAAAAGTTAAAAAAATTGGCTTCTTAAACAGGAAAATTAGCATTGAAATTTTGTGCTCTAAGGATTACTGTAATGATTAGATTGACTTGAATAACTCTCTGGCATGTGGTGCAGACTAGAAAATGCAGTATTATTGTGGTAGTTGTAGTGGTAAAGAGTACAATATTATTGGTGTGGGGGTTGTGATGAATGCCATAGTAATTATCATTTTATTAGCAACTTTCTTACAATTATACAGACTACACTGAAGAATCTTTGCCTAATAGAAAGGAAGCTTCCCAAACTCCTCATAGAATTTACATCCACCAAGACAAAGACTAAAAACTTCTTTGTTTACTGCCTTATCAATAAGACTTCATCTAATACTGGGAAATTCTAAGTATTCAATACTACTTATCTAAGAAGTTTAATTGAACAGATAGAGTAAAAAAAAATAGGAAGACTAGGACTTTATAAATGACACCAAAAAAAGTTGCTTAATTAGAATTGAGCACAATTTCTTGGCTAGAAACCTTTATGAAGGGAAGAAATACGGCACAGACCTAGAATGCAAACTCAGTCCTGCAAGCTGATGGACACCTTAGGATGTTCTTTATGAAATAAAATCACTTGAAGCTATTTGAGCATCAAAATGGCAAGGTGAAAATTCTGCTTTTTTTTTAAATTTTTCTTTATTTCAGTATGTGTATGAATGTACTGTCTGCATGCAGGTGTGTGCACCCATGTCGTGCAATGCCGCGGAGGTCAGAAGAAGGTGTCGGATTCCCCTGGAGCTGGAGTTCTCCTGGAATTGGAGTTTCAGACGGTTCTCGGCCGCCATGTGTGTGCTGGGGATCGAACCCGAGTCCTCTGTAAGAGCAGTCGGCGCTCTTAACCGCTAGGCCATCTCTCCAGCCCCTTTTTAATAAGATTAATCTCACATGAAAGGTAGATTGATATTGAAAAATAAAACTGCCAAAAATATTTTAGTATATTAAATCAGTGGCCTTCGGAAAGTAGTAAAGTATGCGTGGAATAGGATATAAACAGTTGATAAAAAGCGTGTTCCCTGAATGTCAAAAATGACAAAGCGTGTTCCCTTTGTCAAAAATGGCAAAGCAGCTTGAAGAAAATTACGGTTATATTTAAGCTAAATGGCCAGTTCTGTTTATATTTATTGTGACTGGGGAAATATTAGTGGATTTACTTTAAACAAAGAGAGATGAGATGAAAACTCAGGTAAAATTTCTAGAGTGACAAGCGGAAGTACTTGGTGAATACTCATATTGTAGGAGGAAAAGAAATGGACACAGATACTGTCCACAGAATAACACAAAAACAGACTATGCAATCCAAGGAACAGGGAGTGCCGAGGGGCATGGCCACTGTGTCCTGTAGGCGTCTGTGTGAAAACCAAAAAGGATGAAGATAAGGGGTGGATTATTGTGTTCACATTTGAGAAGAGCTGCTTTCATTCTTGCAAACTCAACTCCTGTGTGGTGGTGGAACACAAACCAGATTGCAGGGAATTAATGAAAATAAGTGAAGAATACTGAGGCTAAGGAAGACAAACGGGGAGGTGACGAAAGAAACTATAAAAGGGGGTCAATATGAGTAAAGTATCTTATATTCACGTATAACATATAATTAAATATCTTACTTTGTAAACTCAATACATGTTAACAAAAATTCTTAAACAATTTAGAAATAAACAGAAGAGGGTGGTAATGAAGCAGAGGATATTACTATTTTGTTCAAATGATACAATATCTTATCATTTGATACTCACATCATTATATCATTATATCCCTGATTCCTTTTATAATTCAGCACTCGGGCTTTTTGTTTTGTTCTGGTTTGATTTCAGTTTTTCTTTTTGATTCTTTTACCTATATGTTTTGAGTTCTTGATTCTTTGGGAATATCTAACTATCCAAGTGACTTACACAGGGGGGTGTAAAAGGGAAAAAGGTTTTGATGGGACAAGAACCCTGTGTATCACAATGTCTTTAGAAGCATCGATCACTCTTGTTCATAACAACACTTAAGCATATTCAGACTCATGAAATATTTAAACCCAAAGAACAAAACAGCCTGCATCAGACTGGAGCCAAATGAATGCATTAAAACCACCTGTTCTTCCTCCATCTGCACATTGTACAAAACATGAAGCAGGGCTGTGGAGAACTGAACATTTCCAAACCAGAGACAAATCTAGCTATGGACCTAGTAAGTGAATACATTACAACTTCATTGCAGAACTGTCTAATCATGACAGCTTTGAGAATATATAGTGACTTCTTTTTAATCCCTATTTAAGGACCCTAAACCATCTTCCTTAATTTCTTCTGAAAAGAAAAATACTAAGGATATTTTATTCCATTTTTCTAGTAAAAACTACTTAATTAAAATTCTATAGTTTTAATTAAAATGTAAAGCAGAATGATTAAGTTTATGGTCATTTACCTAAATCTGAAGTTCTCCATGTTACGGAGACTTAAATTTAAAAAGGCACAGAAAAATTAAAAAAAAAGTGAAAAAAGTGAAAGACTATAGAACACTTATTATTTTTTTCTTTACTCGCTAAATGTAATATTTTAGCAGTTCATTGAATTCATAAATTTGCCAATTAAGATTAGAACTGTAGGGCTGGAGAGATGGCCTAGCAGTTAAGAGCGCCAACCGCTCTTACAGAGGACCCGGGTTCGATCCCCAGCACCCACATGGTGGCCGAGAACTGTCTGAAACTCCAATTCCAGGAGAACTCCAGTTCCAGGGGAATCTGACACCCTCTTCTGACCTCCGTGGCAATGCATGACACGGGTGCACAGACCTGCATGCAGACAGTACACTCATACACATACAGAAATAAAAAAATTTTTTTTAAAGATATTAGAACTGTAACTTAAAGTCAGTTTGCTGATAGAACTCTTTTAGGTGGGTAATAGACATAATATTCTTACCAAAACTAGAATATCAATGAAGAATATTAACATATGTGGCTGAGAACAAGGCTCAGTTGGTAAACTGCTTGTCTTTCATTCATAATGATCTAAATCTTGCCCTAAACCCCATTTTATAAAAGCTAATCATGGTGGCATGGGTTTATAATCCCAGCAGAAAGGCAGGGACAGGCAGATCTCTGGGATGGGCTGAGGAGCCAGGGAAGCCTACTTGGGAAGTTCCAGGTGAATGAGAGAACCTAGATGAATTCTAGGTGAATGAGAGAACCTCTGAAGAAGAATGGGAAGCACCTAAGTTCTACAAAGCTGTTTAAAGCAAAAGCAATTCGTTAGACTTTGATTTTCTTTTGAGTGGAGACAGAGCAAATGCACAGTTGTTCAGTACATCTATCTATATGTCTGCACATTTGATTTCTTTATTTTCTTTGAATTTTGATGAATTATTTATAATACATTTTGGTTGTATTTTTTACCCCTTCCACTGGTGCCTTGTTAACCCATCCAGAGTCACACCTTTAAAGAGGACTGACTCCCCCATTCCAGCAGTTATCAGTGACCAGTAGTTCCTCACCCAATGTTGGGGTTCCTTACCAATTTCCCCATGGCTATGCTGGGATTTTGTCTGGCTTGAGCTTATAAGGGTATTATGTACATTATCATCATTGCTTTGAATTCCTAGGAGGAACTGCTCAGTTTGGGAAACTGTTTCCACTTCTGATTGTTACAACTTTTCCAACCCCTCTTATGCAATGGTCCCTTGACCCTTGGGAGGCAGAAGATGTATACAGGTATCCTATTCAGGGATAAGAACTTAGATGTCTCTTATTCTCTGTACATGGTCAGTTGTGGGCCTCTATATTAATCACATGCCTCATGATGAAGCTTCTCTAGTGAGAGTTGAGAAATCCATTATTCTATTGGTATAACAATAAGTCATTAGGAGTCAGTTTAATACTGTGTCTCTTCAAAATCATAAGAATAGGTTCTCCCCTATGGTTGCCCCTAGCCAGTTACATATGAAGTTTGAAGCCAGTACCACCTTGATTTCTCCTTGTTTGTTCTATAACTCATGTATATAGTATTTTCAGCAATAGGGTCTTACTATAAAGTTCTGGTAGATAACTAAGAGCAGTAACATTGGCCAGTATTTTTTTAGCTCCTGGTAAATAGCTTCAAAACAGGGAGTCTATTCCTGGCATTAGGCTTTTTCATTGAAAGCTGTGTAGTAGGGGCAATGCCCCATTGTTATAGGGTAACCACTTTTATTGTATATGCATATCTTTTTAGAAGCTTCTACAGTGACAGGTTTGCATATGACTTTTTATGGGATAGACCCACACTGAAGGGATATTTAGGGACACAAATTAGACTCTATAAGTCTTATTATATTTATAAGGGAGTTCATTACATTTGATAAGAAGCAGTAAAGGAAGGTGCTCATGGGAAAGGGATCTAAATATCATCCTTTACATTGTAGGACTGTCTCAAATTTTACTAAAATATTTTTAAAGAACTAATAAAAATAGGTCTAATAATTGAAGACCCACTGTGTGCTAGTCAGTCAACATATAAACTATCATTTATTCCTCCAAAGAATTTTTAAGAAGTAGGGTCTGAATAAATTATTTTGTAGGATTTTAGCTGAAATTCTCAAACTCTTAAGATGTGTGTTATGCATTCATATTCACTATCTAATTTAATTCTCATAATATCCACAAAAAGGAAATCCACAAAAAACAACAATATTGTTGTTCATAGGATTCGAGACATAAAAATAATATTTTAAGAGGTTAAGGAAATTGCCCATATTTATGAATCTCATTTGGAAAGGCTATTCAAATGCATCTTCTCTCTCTCTCTCTCTCTCTCTCTCTGACTGACCTTCTTACTGAACATCTACTAGTATCCATAGATTCCAGTATAAAAAGCAAAAACTGTGGGGCTAGAGAGATGGCTCAGTGGTTAAGAACATTGACTGCTCTTGGAGAGGACCTGGGTTCAAGTCCCAGCACCCACATGGTGGCTAACAACCATCTGTAACTCCAGTTCCAGAGGAGTCTGACACCCTCTTCTGACTTCCATGGGCATTGAACCACAGGGCTATACTTACATACATGCAGGCAATGCACTCATACACATAAAATATAAATAATAAAATATTTAAAAAGCAAAAACCGTCAAGTTATGTTTGTAAGAAGATATCTTCCAATGGAAGAGAATGGTAGATGTTGATAAAGTACTAGGGGAGAAGAGTGAAGCACGTGGGTGTGAGAAATGCCTGAGTACAGTTTTATGTATTTTTATACTTCCTAGAAGGCATTCTAGTGTTGGAAGCCTGTCTAGTCAGATGTCTTCAAATGAGTTGATCTCAAATATGAAGTTACTAAGTATCTATAAATGACAAAAGCCTGGATCCAGGAAAATGTCCATCACAATCTAAGTCTCTGAGGACATCTGACTTTACTCACCTAACCAATTCCATTTCTTATTTCCTTGATTCAACTATTTGCTCATTCATATAGTCACTGTGCATCCATGTAAAAAGCCTGGTGCTACATACTGTGGCAAAGTGTCCAGGCCTGTGTCTCACTCTAGAGGAGACAAAGAGAGATAAGACTGGAGGTTCTGATCTCCATTGTCATCATATCCTAGCCAAAGTCCAATGGTAATGTTGTATTCTGTGACAATGATATACAATTTTTCATCTAATTTATTGTATAACATTTGCTTATATTATCAGTCAAGATTATCAGGGCATCTGTCACTTACTATTTGTGTCACTCTGTCCAACATACTGACATAAAACAACTTCTTGGAGGGTTTATTTGGCTCATGGTTTCAAAGAGATCCACCTGTTATTGCCCCCACCAGTGCTAGAGTTCCAGAAGTGTTCTGCCATATGTGTTTGTGTGTGGGTGCCTGAGATCCAAAATCAAGTCTTCATTTACCAATTCTCCTTTACTCAATAAGCCATCTTCCCATTTTCCAAGCATTTCTTTTGGGTCTTTTTGAGACAGGGTCTCTCTGTAGCCTCAGCTGTCCTGGAACTCACTATGTAGACCAGGCTGGCCTTAAACTCACAGAGATCTGCCTGACTCTGCCTCCCGAGTGCTGGGATTAAAGGTGTGTACCACCATGCCCCACAGCATTTCTGAATCTCATCAAACTGACAATCAAAATTAGCCACAACAGCATCTATTATATTCTATGCTATAGGAATTGAATTTGTGCACATTATATTCTATCATTTCTATTATATTCTGTACTAGTAAGGAATTGAATCTATGCATGCAACAAATAGTAAATATAGATTTTCATGGACTCTGTATGTGTTTATGGTATGGCTGTAGCTTTTATTTCTTCATGTACATTACCCATCATATTTTTTGAGGTCTTAAAATGTGTACTTAACACCGGGTGTAGCGGCGCATGCCTTTAATCATAGCACTCAGGAGGCAGAGGCAGGCGGATCTTTGTTAGTTCAAGGCCAGCCTGGTCTACGAGTGAGTTCCAGGACAGCTGGGGCTACAGGGAGACCCTGTCTTGAAAAGACAAAAAAAAAAAAAAAAAATCATACTTAAAGTGTGTACTGTCAGACATGATGCACACCTTAATCTTAGCATTTGAGAGTGAGAGGCAAGCAGATCTCTGTGATATCAAGGCCAGAGTGGTTTACATAGGGGGGTCCAAACAGTGAAACACAATCTCAAGAACAAAAAGCAAAAACCCAGCCCTAAAGCCTAAACACAAGTACACAGAAGTACCATTAATGGTCTCAGTGTATTATCTGTGAATGTATATGTAACAGTAATAATTAGGAAGGGGAAAGAAATTAAGAGGCAGTCAGAGGAGAGATGTGGGATGAGTTGGAAGCAGACCGAGAAATGAAAAAGTAAAAGAATGTTCAAAAAACAAATATTTTAAATGCTTGTGAATTGCCTCATTAAAAGATGTTTCTTGAGAATATGTATATATACATATATATATATATATGTTTTATTAGTATCCAATAATTGTTCTATGGGTAGAATTGTATTTAGTCTAAAGAAGTCTAGGCTTTGATGTCCCTGTCTCATCACTTGTTAAAGTATGTGACACACAGATATAGAAGAATTCATTCTTTTTTTTATTTTATTTATTTCTGTATATGTATGAATATACTGTCTGCATGCAAGTTTGTGCAACGCCGCGGAGGTCAGAAGAGGGTATCAGATTCCCCTGGAACTGGAGTTCTGGAATTGGAGCTTCAGACGGTTCTCAGCCGCCATGTGGGTGCTGGGGATCGAACCCGGGTCCTCTGTAAGAGCGGTCGGCTCTCTTAACTGCTAGGCCATCTCTCCAGCCCAAGAATTCATTCTTAAATTTTAGTGTGTTCTTAGCTTTAAAGAAGTTAAAAAATAGGTAAACATAAAAACTTTGCAGAAATCATTAAGATTCCAATTTAGAAAAGATTAAAGCATGGAATGGTTCCCCTGTGATATTCATGCAAAACCTATTTTAGGGAGATAAAAATAAATCTTGAAATCAAATTATGTCATCAGTTAGGCAGGTGGTTACTATAGCAGTGAGGAGAAAAAAAGTGAAATTGACTCAAAGTTACCAGAGGGAGAGAAAATATAAAGTAGTCAAAATTTGTGAAGTAAAAACTTTAACAACCAACTTTGAATTTAAGTGGGCAGTGGGTCACTTTCCTCATTTAAATGTCATATGGTGCTAGAGAGGCCACATGCCCAGAAAAGTGGGAAACAATGTGTGGTATCAGATAGATATCCTGCCTCAGATCTACCAGCTGTCACCACAGAGCCATCAGTTATCTAAAGAAAAACATTTTCACAACTGGGAATTCTATTTATCTTATTAACCTTCCAAATCTAGGGAAAAAATGCTAGCTTTATCATTCTTCTACTTATCAAAATGGAGAAGAACTTGTAAGTGATAAAGGGAACTATAGGCAGAACAGAAAACTCAACCATGGAACTTTCTAGACCCCAAACTATCAGCAGCACAGAATACTATTAGGGTGCTTAAATAATACAGAAAATGGGACCAGACAAAGGAAAAATTGCTTCATAAAATTTTTTTCAGAAAAAGAACTTCAAGAACTGAAAGTTTCATAAAGTAGAAGTTTGGAAGATGGCACTTGGAAGTGGGTAATGCGCTTGCTGTACAAACTTGAGGATCTGAGTTGGAATTCCCAGAACCCAGGCAGAGTTGGATGGAGTGGTGTGTGTGTAATTCTGATGTTCCTAGCATGAGAAGGAAGCGGGAGCCAGGAGAATCCTTGGAAACCACTGGCCAGCTATCCTGCCTTCTGAGACAGTAAAGAGCAAACAAAAGACCATTTCAAGCAAGGTGGAAGACAAGGAACAATATGTGTGGGTTGACACCTCCTCTCCTCTCTCTCTCTCTCTCTCTCTCTCTCTCTCTCTCTCTCTCTCTCTCTCTCTCTCTCTCTCTCTTTCTCCACACACACAACATGCCTGTGTGCTCACACTCACACATATACATGAACACACATCATACACATACAAAAAGTAATAAAAATTAAAAAGAAAGTTGAATATTGAGAAAGTGATTAGGATTAGTCTGAACCCCCAGGAAAGATCACACAACAGTAGACTCTGACCCCAAAAGAAAATGGGAGCCATTTTCAACATAGTTTTGTTTTTCTGAAGAAGGAAATACAAGGCAGTGGTGGCTGGAGCTCAGATTTTAAGACACTCATTGATTCCTCATCACTCAGTAAACACCATAAGCTAAGAAAATGGACACATATTTAAAGACTATTCTTTTGATCTTGTTAATTGAAGACACTAAACATCCTGAAAATCACAGCCAAGACTTAGGTACTTATTAAAATAGAGGTATTCTTAGTTCTATTTCAGTCTTTCCAACAAAATCTCTGCCATTAGAGTTTTGGCAGGATTTTTTGTTTCATTTTTTTTTTTCAGAGCTTATCAACAAAACATACCATACAGGTTTTAACTACCAGAGAATTAAGGCCCCTCAAACATCTTTCCTTTTTTAAATGTTCACCAATTCAATTTGACATGTCGCCTTACCTATGATTCAAACCAGTCACTCTTCCATGGTTTCACTAGCTCCCATTACTGAAATGGTATTCTTTCTTTTAAAAGAAAGCATACAACAAGGCTGTCACTGTCTGCCCTTAAAAAGAGAGCCTAGATACTGATAAATTAGGCAAATTTAGACCTGATTTCCTAGGGATGAAAACTAAAGATCCATGGAATACATATAAGCCAACTGCCAAGGCTTATAGGACCAGTTTATGCAGCTGATCAGGGTACTTTGGAGTACTAACTAGGAAATGCATATATAATAGTGCTGGAATCTAAGGCTCAGCATTCGTCACCCTCAAATGTTAACCAAATATTATATAGATTACTTTTGTGCAATGCATGCAACAATTCTTGACCTCTGAGCACTTTTTAGCAGAATTTCTTTCAGAATAAATCCTTAGATAGTTATTATCACATACTCGGCTTTCTCTCTTTGAATTTTTTTTATCTATTCCCCTAGTTTGTTTCACTTTAATAATGTAGAGGGCTTCACTGTAGAGAATCAGTGAAACAAAGAAAAACTTCACAGAGTCAAACCAAAAAACTGAAAACATATCACATTAATTTAGCCTGCTTCTGCTGACCTCCTTCTATCAACTATGAAAAGATACAAAAAAAATAAACTTAATTCATACAGAAGCATATGTATTCTGGGACTTTTGAGGGCTTTTTTTTTTTCCTATTTTTACATATGCAGAACACAAGCCTCCATAGAGCTGCTATAGCTTTCTGACATCACCATGTCCTTTTCTGTGAGTCATTAAATTGCTGAAGCCCAGAAAATCAAATTTAGTTTAGGGCTGTTTGATAATGTAATAACATAGTAAAATGTGATTCACCAATTAGCTCGTGTAATTGAATAATCAAAAACATGCACGGAGTGAGTCGCAGGGGCATATTAGTCCAGCTCTGTTGTTGTTGCTTATTTTTAGACTGTAACCGATAATACTTCCACATTTCTTAGGAAAGTGAATCTGCAAATACCTGTGATTGTAATTCAGTAGAGTACTTAGTTTAGAGACTCATTCATTTCCCTTTTCCCCTTGTCAATTCCCTCTCACAAGGCAAAGGGTTTGGCTATGTAGTCCTTGCTTCCACAGAGCTTCAGTGTCCACATTCTATATTTAAACTCTCTTAAGATGGAAAGGCAAACTGAAGTTAGAACCCTACAGAAATTATAGTTTTGCAGTTGAAAATTTGTCTCCCTGGATAATTCCTGAATTCTAATGATGCTGCTAAGATATGCAATAGGAAGTCAGTAGCAATTTAAGACTTTTTTCTTTCTCAGAAATTTTAATTTGCTAAGAAATCCGTGATAGATGAAAATAGAAATTGAATGTTTGTTAGATTTATTTTGTAGCATTTATCATAATTCGCTGTGCACATCTGTGGAAGAGTAAGGTGCCTGGCTGCATTCAATATGCATTTCTCTTTTGAATTCAGATCACTTCACTGATTGGTTGGATAGTTAAAACAATTTCTAACAAGAAATTCCAAAATCACTCTTACTCTATTCTTTTCTTATTGCTTCTGAGATATATGGGCATACTTGCATTGTCCAAGGCTTTCCAATAAGTATAATAAAGAATAATTGGAATCAGTTACCTGAGCTTCAGTTAGTAAAGAAAAATAATTTTTAGCTGGTATAGTCATCCTTAATGTAGTTTTACACTCAAAAAGAAGAAAAAAGGGAGAAAGAGAGGCAGAAGGAAGAGGAGGAAGAAGAAGAAGAGGAGGAAGAGGAGAGGAGAGGAAAAATTAGCTATAACTGCGCTGTCATTTTAAAGGTCACATTTTAGTTTTATTTATTTTTAAATTTTTAAATTTTATTTATTTTTTATGTGTACGAATGTACTGTCTGCATGTAGGTTGGTGCACCCGTGTCCTGCATTGCCTCGAAAGTCAGAAGAGGGCGTCGGATTCCCCTGGAACTGGAGTTAAAGACGGTTCTCAGCTGCCATGTAGGTGCTGGGATCAAACCCAGGTCCTCTGCAAGAGCAGTCAGCACTCTTAACCACTAGGCCATCTCTCCAGCCCCCACATTTTAGTTTTTATTCATAAAATTTGAGTAGATATTAATAAATATTTTCCTTTGTAATTATAACATCACCATTAGATGATTTGTTCTTCATAAACTCATAATGCATATTTTGTATTGTCTCTTAACAAATAAAACAAATCACATCATTCTAAGAAATGACATCATCTTTGGTTTTTTTATAGTCTCAACTCATTTGAATAAGAACTATAATAAAAAAATACACAAACATAAAGAAAATGTTCTGGAATAATGGGTTCTCCACCACACCTGGATTTCCTCTAAAATGTTTTTAATGTAATCTCATCTTCAAAACGAATTAATATTTCTATTTCTTTTTCTTCCCTATTTGCAGGTCAATGGAACAGAAATTGAATATGAATTTGAGGAAATCACATTGGAGAGGGTAAGAGTTTAAAATTAAAGTCCTTAATTTTGTAGTCTACCTTCTAGGTCTATTTTGTGTCCTTATGAAATTGCACAGTTGTATTTTATAACCAGAAAGCTTCCCATGAGACTTATAATTAGAATATTAGTGACACAATTGCAATATGGAGCTTTGAGACAGAAGACTAAATATCCAGAATGTTCAATATATAAATGGTATCTCTGGGAACTAGAGGAATGAATAGGAAAGAAAAGGGAGAAATGGTCCAAGAACATGTACAGTTCTTCATCATAAATGTTTCTATTACTATTGTATAAGCCAGACATTTCTAGGATATATTAGATGTTACCATTTGTGTGCTGTTGATATTATCATCTGACCTACAGTTACCATGCACCCTTTATTTAGTTAAAAAGAAGCAGAGATTAATTTTAAAAACCACCCCATAATGCAAAACACAGAAACCCTGCAGAACTCTGCAAATAGTATTTATTAATTCTGACTAATAAAGCAAACTGAGCTGTGTGGGCATAATATATTTAGATATTTTACAAAATAACAAAAATAATGCCAAAGACTGTCAAGAAAAGGTGTCAGAAGGCATCAGTTGAATATTCATCTTTGAAAAAGGTGGAAACCAGTTTATACCATTAGGAAATAGAAACAATGGAGTGAACGGTTTTATCTTTAATTGGCAAATATTTCAAAATAATATTAAAACGGTGCCAATGAGCAGTTCTGGAAATTAGTAAATTTAGAAGTAGGGATTGAAAGCCTTTCAATGGAATAGTAAGTAATATTTAAAACGTATTTGAATATAGACAGGGAAAATTATGAGAAACCTGGGAGAAAATAGAGTGTCTCAATTCTGGGGTTTGTTGAACCCTCTCATCACCAGAGAGGCAGGAATCCCAGCACATTGCTGTGAAGTTTGCTGACATAGAGCTAATGTAATATTCCTTTTATATAGATATAGATATAGATATTCTATGTTACAATATCAATAATCCAAGTTTAAGGCCCAATTTTATATGACCTTGGTAGGGTCATTCCTCTCTTAGGCATTTTCTAGATGTCTCAGACAAGACTAATGATTAGGTTTCCAATGAAGACGTCCAACTCCTGCCTCCCTAAGGTCTAGAATTTTACTTTATTAATTGTAATCCTCTGAAGTACGTCACAGGAACTATTCAGTGATCTCATTTAAATTTTTTTTTTTTGGTCTTTTCAAGACAGGGTCTCCCTGTAACCCCAGCTGTTCTGGAACTCACTCTGTAGATCAGGCTGGCCTTGAACTCACAAAGATCTGCCTGCCTCTGCCTCCCGAGTGCTAGGATTCTGCACCACCATGCCTGGCTCTCGTTTAAATTCTTTAAAAACCCATGAGCCTAGTAACTTCAGAACTCACCAAACCCCTGTAAAGGATTTGTAAACAGTGAACTGCAGGGCTAAAGAGCTCGTTCTGTGGTCTGGAGTGCTAACTGCTCTTGCAGAGAACCCAAGCTCTATTCTCCACATCCACATGACAGCTAACAACCGTCTGTAACTCCAGTTCCAGGGGATTTTTATGGCCTGGAAGGATACACACCAAAATGTTAAAAAAAAAAAATTGGAGTGATTTTCATTGGTTCTTTTTATATATCTTTATTTTAAAGCATTTTAATAACCCCATAATATATTCATAAAAATAAAAGTGAGCCATCATTCTACAAGCCATCATTCAATTATAAATTAATAATGTCAACTTGTATTTATTTTATATTTCCTCTTTAATTTACTGCTGTTCGCTCTCTTGAGTCAACTAATTTCTCATTTTCTAATTTTTATTGAGTTGAGTAGTGGTAAAGAAATTCACATTAGAAGTGTTTGCCAGATGGAGTCTCTTTAAAATATCCTAATCGACTTTGATAAAATTTTAATGGCATGCTAAAGAAAGTAAAATGTGGGAAATTAGGGGAGAGAGAGAGAGAGAGAGAGAGAGAGAGAGAGAGAGAGAGAGAGAGACCGAGACCATGAACATTTGAGAGAGAGAGAGGGAGAGAGAGAAACACATACACATTTGAAAATCACTAACTTCCTCTCCATGTCTGGCAATATAATTTATGCGATATAGTACAAATGATTGAAAACTAATACAATGTAGAGAGAGAGCATTTAGTTGGAGTCACCTAATTGCAGATTTTAGCCTATATTCTGATATTTTCCTGATTCCTGACGTTGGATCCTGATCATATATTGAATCTTGTTATTTCCACTCTCCTCTTCCACAGCCTCTGTGTCCAGCATTAATTTCTCCAAAAGTTCCTTTTCTCTGCTGCTATCATTTATTGCTGTATATCTGTTCCAAGAATTCCCCTGTCTCCATTAAGACCTAGGGCACTGACCTACCTAACCATCTCCCGCTCTCCCTTATGCTCTCCTCTCTCCTCTGGAGTGGCAGGGTCCGTCATCCTAATTTCCAGTCCCAAATTTTTTCACTTATTTTCCCATCTGTTTACTTTTTTTTCATTCAACAAAATCTCAGCCTTGTTAACTTGTGGTAAAACATAGCTTCCTCTTTATCCCACACCTGCACCTGAGTAGCTGGGCACATTCCTGAGAAACACTGGCGCAGCCCACTGTAAATTCCTAACCACTGACCAGCATGATTCTCAGAAATATCCTTACAATTCTTAAACTATTCATTGGAAGCCTCACTTTCTCTTTCTCTGAAACAACTGTCATGTCTTATTTGAGCTCTTTAAATCTCAAAAACCCTACCCTCCATCTTCACTTTCAAATGCTAACTAGCTATTAAATGCCCTTTAGAAAAGTCCAGGAATGAAATCCATGTCATTTCCCTTAATTAAGTATGTCAGGGAGCTCTTCCCAAGATTTTTTTCTTCTACTTTCCAAGGCGGCTCTTAATTTGGGAGCTGGATCTCAGAAACTCTTGACAGTTTACTGATTTTGTTTCTATAGTGATTTTCTCTTCTGCATACTCAAGTCTTCTCTTAGTTCTCCTTGATTAAGTTTGGTACATATATAATATATATTATATAATATATGATACAGATATATTTTATTTACTCTTCATTAACCTTTTCAATGTTTATTTGTTATTTATTTTTATTGAGAGAAAGACCGGCTAAGTAAACTTCAGTGGCCTAGAACTTGCAGCAGTCCTCCTTGTCTGCCTCCCAAGTGCTTGAGAGGATAGGTTTGTATTATGAAGCCCACGTATTATCCCTTATTAACCTAGTTTCTGTTTTCTTTTTTAATTTATTTTTTATACAAGATTGCATTACAAATCAAATCTAGACCCGTGTCCCCCTCCCTACCCCCCACCCCACCAGAGCTCATGCATTCTGCCAAACATGTTTTTCATCTTTTTCTCAGTCTCTCTGAAAATTCTCGATGCAGAAGTTGACTGTTTCAGTCAGTTCTTTGACACAGTCTTTTCTGTTGTTGTTGTGGGTGTTTTTGTTGTTTCTAATATACATCCCTCCCAAATACTTGGACAAAAGCTCAAGGAGCCCTGCACAAGAAATACTTACAGCTAGGCAATTGGCGCTAGCATCCACAGATGAAGGATACCATTCATCGTTTGTTTTTCTGGGACTGTGTTACTTCACTTAACATGATGTCTTCTAGCTCCATCCATTTACCTGTCCTTCACATGGTCCTGGGAAATCGCTGATCGAAGCTCTGTGCACTCCCCTGGTTTCTGACTTCACAATCAAATGTTAAAACTGTTTCTGTCAACGTTATGTCAGTTTCCATTTTGCCCAGTGTATCAGTCTTAATTGATTTCTCAGAATCATTTAATGTAGCTATCCTATCAAAGATGCCAATTTTTAATCTGCGTATTCTTTTTATTGTTTATTATTTTCTTTTTAATATTTTATTGAGATTTTAATCAAATTTAGACTCCCTCTTCATTTGTGTCCCCCATAGCCCACCCACCTGATTCCATGCATTCTGTCGTGTGTGTTAAGTCCTTTCAGGGCAAGCATTTGTGCCCAGACATCCCTTAGTGAAAGCTCATTCTCTTGCGTCTGTCTGGTCAGTCTATCTAAAGTCTCCCCCTTAGAGAAGATCTACTCTCCCTCACCCAGCAGTAATCAGCTGCCAATAGTTCCTTGGCTAAGGTTGGGGCCCACTGCCCATTTCCCTCATTCGGTGTGGGTTTTTGTCTAATTATGTTGATATGGGTCTTAGGCATGCTGTCTCCATTGTCGCAAGTTCATATGAGCAAGTTCCCAGTGACCAAAAAGCCTCTATTTCCTTCTGTTCATGTGCCATCCCTGGCTCTACAATCTTCCTTCCCGTTCTTCTGCAATGTTCACTGAGCCATGGGTGGGTGAGTTTTAATTTGGGAGCCTGTGCTGAACAGCTTTAATTGTCATCCTAAAGTTGACAAACCTTCAACCCTGAGTTGAAGAAGCTTCAACAGGGAAATTGCCTCCATTGGACTCTCCTGTGGCCATATCTGTGGGATATTTTTTGATAGTTGAGTGATGTGGGGAGACCCAGCCCACTGTGGGTGGCGCCAACCCTAGACATGTTGTTCTGTACTGTATAAGAAAGGAGGCTGTGCATGGGCCAGGGAGCAAGCCAGTAATCAGAGTTCCTCCATGGCCTGTGCTTCAGCCCCTGCCTCCAGTTTCCTGCCCTGGGTTCCTACTTTGGGCTCCCTCAGTCATGAGCTGTAAACAGGAGATATAAGCCAAATAAACCCTTTACTCCCCAAGTTGGTTTTGGCCAAAGAGTTTTGCCAAAGCAATTGAAAGCAAACTGGGACAGAGTCCTAGCCAGGGCCATGCACTCCATACTCTCTTACTCTCTAGAACTAAGCCAATTGTGGCCTTATTGGAGAACACTTCTCTATGGTTTCCCTATCTTGTCTTCTGCCCTTTTACACTTATCTTGCTGTTGTACCTCTAGATGTCGAATTATGTCAGATACCTAATGATCACACCTCGTCTGCCTTCCTTCCCAGGGTAAACTGTTGCATCCTGATCTATGGCTTAAACAAACATCTATCAACTCACTATTCAAAAGTCTGAAGCAGCAGCCTTCTCCCCAAGCTCAGTGTGTACAGCTACTTGTCCATCTGATATCTTTGATTAAATACCAGTAGTGTCTTTCTCCTGAGCTCCCTCCCTCAGGACAAAGCTCCTTCTCCTCTAATATCCTTGTCTGGACTAGATGTTTCTACTATTTTTGTTTCCACAAAAATAATCTTTAATGTCTTAAGTATTATTTTTCCCTCACTGTCTATGAGCAGGTGTCCAGGCATTTCCATAAAACACATATTTCAAAATCCTCCCGTTTTCACCACTCGCTTTGGCAGAATACTCTTTACAACTGAACCTGTCCAAGCCCACACCACTTTAATGGCTTTCATGTTTTGTCACTGCCCTCCAAGTAACCGGAGTTATGTTTTTCAAAATATGAACATGGCTGCACCCCTTTCATTATTAAAACTCTCTAAAGGTGAGAATTACAACCATTATCCTCACCCATTAAGCTTTCCAGGAAGTCTCTCCTGCCCCTCTCTCTAATGTTACTTTGACCATTAACTCTTCACACATCTTGCTTTTTCTCCACTGACCTTCTGGGGATTCCTATGGGGAAAAAAATCCAAACTTCTCCCACCTCAAAACCTGTGTGAATGCTATTCTCTCTGCCTGGTGAATTCTTCCTGAGATATCTACATCCTCTTGATATTTTTAACTATTTTGGGAACTTCTCACTGTAACTTCGTTGAGGCAGTCATTCCTGTTTACTCCTTTAAATCACTGGCAGTGTTTCATTCTTTCCCCTACTCCACTGCTTTATTAGTGTTTAATTACACTTAATAACACTTTAAATTTGTGATTTTTATTTTGTTAATGTCTGTCTCTTCCTCGATGTATGTACATGTTAATATATAGTCACTTCTGTATCTAATTTCCTGAGAATAATCAATAATCTGCTTGCCTCAAAAATAATAAAGATGTGTATTTATTTCCTAATGAGAGTAAGCAAGTTTCCTGATGTTCACATTTATATGACAAATATTCTATTGATGCCTTTTTACAGTTTTTTCAAGACGTTCTTTGATATTTATTTTGCCGATTTGAAAATTATCTAAATATATAAGAGCTATGTGTCACAGTTTTGTTTATTTGTCAGACATCATTGCCAAGGTCATTCTGTATAATGTATGCACAAAGGAAAAGTATGTGACAGAGTAGGGCCTGGCTCTACCCTGACAGGGCAGTGTAGCAATTAAGTGAGCCTGCTTCTAACTCAATTTTAAAATCATGGATCTACTACTTCCTGCTCAGATGACCTTGAACTTCATGTACCTCCTCAACGGACCCCAGTTTTCATTCACATCTAGGAGTGAACCTAAAATGTGCATGTATATCTCAAATGGTCCTTGGTATTAATGAGTCAGCTTAATATACAATTTTATAAGAGCACAAACATATTTTTAATATTTCCTTTGTTTAGTATGTCAGTCTCAAAGTATTGATCTCTCTTATTGGGAAAACTGATAAATAATTCCAAGGTTGGAGAGATGACTGGGAAGTTAAAGCACTTTCAGTGCATGAGACCAGGTCCTCTGAAAACATTTAAATGCCAGGAGAGCACAGTGACACACCTGAACTTCCAGCACTGGGACATAGAGACAAGATAGTCAGAATTAGTTAATAATGCAGAAGAACAAGGAAGGATGACTGTAGACATCATCCTTGGCCTCTACATGCATACATATACCTGTCCATTCACATATCCATGTGCCTTCACACATACAAATCATGAATACAACACGTGCAAAACATATACATACATGCACACTACACACAAGAAAATAGAAAAATAAAAAAGCATCCTTGTATTAATGGGCAATTTGTATTAAAATAACAAGATTCTCTATGGCTGGAGAAATGGCTAAGCAGTAAGAGGATTGGCTGTGCTTGCAGAGGACCCAGATTCAGTTCCCGGAGCACCCACATGGGAGCTAACAGCTGTCCATAACACCAGTTCCAGGGGATCTGATGCCCTCTTCTGACCTTCACAGGTATTACATGACATGGGTGCACTTACATACATGCAGGCAATGCACTCATATGCATAAAATAAAATAAAAATATATTTAAAAATAACAATAAATTCTATAATTTGCCATTTCCTTGTTTTTATTGTTGTTATTTTGTTAGCTACTGTCATCCAAAGAGAAAATTAGCATAGCCTTTATATGCGTTTATAATTTGTACATATCTTACAATGAATCTCTATAACATTTAACTTTAACAATAAACTTGTTAGGTTTAATAACATGCCCATAAAGTAAATATTGTTAATTCCAGTTTTGCATACTAAACACTTGTGACTCAGAGGTAAAATCATCTCTCGAAAATCAGAGAAGAAAGCCATCATGCCGGGAAGGATTGGAATTAGGATTCCGCTCTGTATGTACTAATTTAGGCTCCCTTCAATGGAAACTTAAAAACAGTATCTTCCAAGAAGCTATTTTTTACTTCCCCTTTGGGGCAATGTTCCTCTTCATAAACAAACATAGGTCTTGAACTTAGACTAAATGATAAATAATCTGTCATACCCATTGCCCTCTGAATTACCTGATGGAGAAGATTTTCTCCTATTTTTATTTTTTTTACCATGATGTCATAGAAAAAGACAAAAACATTAGACAATTTAAAGACAAACTGATGACTCATCCTCTGCAGCAACATTGTTGAATTATATTGACCATATGCCAAACATGGCGAACCCTACAAATATCTTTCATACCTTGGTATGTCAAGCTTTTACTAAACATGAGTACCAGAGGCAGTCAGTGTTTTGTATAATATTCCATACTTGTAGAGAAGTAAACAGACAGAACCATTAAGAACAACAGTATGTTGTGGGAATCTGGTCCAGATTAAAACAGTTCTATGAAACATTATATCTCAGCTGACTCATGAGAGCTGACAGAAAAATGATGATATAGGGGGAAGTGGAAAAAGAAGACATCTCAGATAGGAAGAAGCAGATACAACTGTTCACAGACCCCTGGAAAAGTAACATTTCCAAGAGCTTAGGATGGCTGTTTATGAAGCTGTGAAGCAGAACCCAGGGAGAGAACAGGCTGGAAAGATGTCCCAGGCAAGGAACATGAATGTCTTTGATAAGTTAGCAAGAGACTTAAATTTAGGCCTGAAGGCAATGGAGAGCTTTTGGAGAATTTGACTCATAACAGTGGCATGGGCATATTTGTGTTGTCAAAGTATCACTTTTGGCTATAGTATTGGCTACTCGTGTCATAGGGCTGAGAAGATTTTTCAGTCGTGCCATTTAAGACATATAATTAATGGCTAAATTCTGCAAATGCCGAGGGAAGAATGGACATAATATCTTACGGATTATATAACAAACAGATTCCGTTTGCTAGAACAGGAAAATGCTAGATAGAGGAGTCTAAGATGCCTAGACTCTGATGGAACAATTTATTTTTGCTAACATTATCTGAACCTTTCAGCCAGGAGCACCTGTGATCTCTCAAGCCTCTATGATACCCAGGGTCATCTATCATTTGCAGGGGTGGCTGAGTAGATTCTAGGCCTCTCAGTGTTGTCACTTCTCTGTGTATGAGGCCACAGATCATGGGCCCTGCCTCCATGTGATTTGTGCCATGAGAAGCTACTTGACCTATGTGGATAACATTTACCATGCCTTGAAAACCTTCACCAGTATGCATAAATATATTTGAACACAAATGGGAAGTTCATGCCTGGTACCTCCTACAACTCACCCCCTACCCTTCTTCCCACAAGAAAAACACATTTTTAGTACTGTTCTGACAGCTGCAGAATAGACAGTTATATTCAACTGCTACTTGAACATTCTGTCTGGAAAGTTAGGGATATTCTCTTACAACGAATTAAATAAAACATAGGCTGAAGTCATTTAATAAAGTATAAACCAGTGACTATTATTTATTTTTTGAAAAGTATGTCTATTATCTTTAGTGTATGAATTCATTGAGTAGATATGCGTAAATGCACCCTTATCATACAATTCCTGTGGAGGTTAGAAGAGGGTATTGAATTCCCCTGGAACTGGAGTTACAGATGGTTGTTAGCCACCATGTGGATTCTAGGAATCAAACTCAGGTCTTCTGCAAGAGCAGCCAGCACTCTTAACCACTGAGCCATCTCTACAACACCTGCAAACTTTTCTAAATTATTTTTACCCATAAATAGATTTATAATACAGAGATAAGTAGCTAATTTATTCAATCACAAAAATTCTTATGAATAAAGCAAGTTTGGGGTACAATATGAGAATTTTGAAAGCAGAACTTATGAAGTATCAGGTTATCCATTAAAGACGTTTAATGGTTTCTCCAGCTTTGTCCCAGTGTCAAGTTAATTGACTGATCCACTTAGGCCACATTATTTTATATCAGATTATTGATCAATGTAAAAAATCCTAATCTACAATACAATTAAATGTCTATTATTTCAAGTAATGTGGAAGTTTTAGTTTTCCCCAAATATTTTATTTTTTCTGGGTCTTTTTAAGTATTTCATTCTCATTACTACTAATAGTATTAAGAATGAAAATCAGAGTACAAATAGAGAGTTGATGGGTTTCAGTATTACATGTTTAACTATAGAAAAACCACATTCGATGTGAATTAAATAAATTTTGGTAATGGGTTCTTTCCCTATGCAAACTCCAGTATTTCTCTGTGTGCAGTTTTCAGTGTATCATTTCAGTATTTTTTTTTTTTTTTGTTTTTGGTCTTTTTTGAGACAGGGTCTCCCTGTAGCCCCAGCTGTCCTGGAACTCACTCTTGTAGACCAGGCTGGCCTTGAACTCACAANAGAGCTTGGTAGCAATTTGTAAGTATATCTTACTACTGAAAATTGCTGTCCTAATAGTGATTTTAAGTTTCACTCTTATTCAGCATATATGACAGAAATTTTGAAGGTTGCTTTGTTTGTTTGATCTTTTTGAGACAGGGTCTCCCTGTAGCCCCAGCTGTCCTGGAACTCACTCTGTAGACCAGGCTGGCCTTGAACTCACAAAGGTCCACCTGCCTCTGCCTCCCGAGTGCTAGGATTAAAGGCATGCACCACCACACCCGGCCATTTCAGTATTCTTGAAATAATGCATATACATTTAAAATACTAAGTTGTCACTCAAATATAAATGTTCATTTATTTACATACAAATATATACAGACTGAGGTTTATTTTATCAGTTTTATCGACTTTGTCTCAAGGTGTCACAAGATTTATGACACAAAAGTATGCTCCTAAAAGAACTAGGAAGAAGCACAGTCTTTGAGTTCAGGCAGACTTCCTTATGAATTCGGGATCAGCCACTTCCTGTGTGACCTTAAGCAAATTATTCAACCTATTAAGGCCTCAATTAAATGGTTTAATAATATCTACCTATTGACTTTTTGTTAAAAATAGAAATAACATCTAAAATATCTAAAAATTTCTAGGACAGCCAAATGTTCTTATATGTAAATATAAAGCCTACGCACACACACACACACACACACACACATGCCACAATTTTCTAGGTTCTGCACTGTGATTTTAGGAGATGTCACTGTCAACATATCAAACAGTGCAGCCATATCTAGATCAAGTAGTGAATACATTGTGTGTATGCACATCCATATTTGTGGTGAATGTTGACTTTCTTTCTTATCTCTATAATGTGTGAATGCCCAATTATCAATCCATTTTCTAAGCATGTACATATATGGAATCTAAGTCTCTATTCCCAACTTTAACTAGCACAATACTCTGGAACTGTTTGAAATTCTTTTCATTTTGCGCACTCAGAAGATTTGAGTTCCAGGTTAGGCAAAATTACATTATTTTATGTCCCTTTCTGTAGCTTGACACTACAGTGGACTATGATCTTAGCTTCTGATTTTCTGATATTTTCTTAAAGTGGTTTATTTCAAGGGACTCCAGATAGGCTGACTAGAGCTCTGAGGATGAACTGGCATTGAGGAGTGGTTTGGGAGAGTAGTTTGACACAGTGGACCCTAGCATAAATGACAGATGTGTGAACTTGCAGTGGGGAAGGGGGAGCCTGCAGGAGGGTACCTAGGGAGAAGCAGGTATAAATAAAGATGATTACTACTGATTGAAAATTTATGTATGAAACACATAAAAATTCAATAAACTTGTTTTAAATGGTTTGTTTCAGTGATTCTCACTTCAAGCTTAGCATGGGATAGTAAAACACCTGCTATTTAGTCTCTGCATTAGAGCCAGCTCTTCCTTCGAAGATCACCCTAGAAGTCCACTTCTTCTCTTGTGATTCAAGGTAGACTGCCAATCACAGCACCCTCCTCACACAGTTGACAGGTCTAAGGTCTCCCATTGGGATTACCTGGATAGCTACTAAAAAATACTTACACATAGGAGATGCATAAGCCAAAAGAATCTGAACCTCAAAGTAGAGCATGGTAATCTTTTTGTTTTAAAATTCTGTGCAGGAAGTTAATGTACTGTTTAAAACTTGACACCTGGGTTAAAGGAAGTCAATCAAAATGACTCCCAGGAATTTCCACATTGCAGTATGGGACAGGTGAACTAGTATTCCTAGTAAGTAAACCATAAGATAGAAAGGAGACAGCAAGGTGGCTGCCACGTGGATTTCTTGCTGGAGATCAGGAGACTTACATCTGAGATAGTGGGTCTTCGTGCAGAAACAGTGAGATACAGTAGATGGGAGAACAGAGCATTTAATACCCATGAGGAACCATGCAATGAACTGACACCTTGCCCCATGACTCCTCATTAATTCTTCTAGCCTGAAGCCGGACTGGTTCTCATCAGGCATTTGAAGCTTGGCAATAGTGACTGTATACAAATGTCATCATATTTTAGTCATATTTATTTATAAATGTACAGAACTTAAGCAGTAGGTCATGCTACCATAGCCTGCTGGGATTTACAAATTGAGTAATTCTCCGCAGGTCATGTGATGACACCAAGGGGAAGTGGCAGAACCTTGGGGACATGGGACCTGAGGGAAAGCCTGTAGGTCACTGGGGATGTGCTCGCCCAATGTAGTTCACAGGCGATCTCTTGATAGTTTTCCTTGAAACACTTGGAGTTTTTGAAAGAGGACTGTTATACAAGAAATGAACCTGTTGCTGCCTGTTCTCTGTTCTCTCTGAGAGAGGTCGGATCATTGCTTCTATGTGGGTCCCACCATGATTTGCCTCCATCTACTGTTCTCACCAGAGAACAGAAAATACTCATTCCCCATGCACAATCTTAAATATAGACTTACAAATTTGTAAGTTAAATAAGCCTTTCCTGTTTCCAAGCATGATGCCCCAGATATTTGATTGTGCTGACACAGAACTGATTGATACATTGCTTTATTTTGGCTCTTCACCTTTTTCTAAATGGCAGTCGTACCTCTTACCACTGAGAATAGATTATCAGGCAACTTATTCAAGTAGAGTAGCCTTGGCAGGTTCCAGAAAACCTTAATACTCCAGAGTTCACACCTACATCTTTCATGAAAGCAACCGATTACTACTTTTCAACTACCAAGAATAAAAAAAGCAATTTGTAAAAAGCAGCAGACAAAAAGAATAGCTAGAGACAGCTCTATAAATTTAAGTCTCCACTGTCTAAATCCTTTTCTGATTTGAGAGCCAAACAGGCTTTTGTTGTGCGTAGAAAGCTTTTTGCAGTGTTAAACAAAGGACTCAGGTATCAAAAAAAATGTTAGAAATATACTTTACAGACATTTGAGGGGTCATTAATCTAACTTTTCTTCAGATGTAAGCATCAAAGTCTGGGACTGAGGAGTGCCTAGTAAATACACCTCAAAGGGTTGGTTTAGACGAATCAGAGCCGGTGGCACAGAAGTGGAAACTCGTCTGCTGACTCCTACGGTCCCACTTTTTTTTTTTTCTAGCAGCCTCCGGCTGAGTTATCTTCCTACTTTTACCTCATTCTTCCACCAGATTTTTAACAAGCAGCATTTTCAGTTCATTAGTCTGAGCCTTCTGCCCCCCACCTCATCAGAACTGGCCAATATATTTTCTTCCATGATTTGTTTGTGACATTTCTCTGTGCTGCAGTTCTTGATGTGTACCAGTATGACCAGAGATCATATAATGGTACTTTTAAAACTAAACACTTTTAGATAAATACTATATTAAAAAGGTGTCTTAAGTGTGTTTTCTATTGATGTAACAGAGTACCATAGATAGAGTAACTTAGGAAGAAATAAAGTTTGTTTGGTTTTGTTCTGGAGGATGGAAAGTCTGGGAGTGTGGTGCCGGCATCTGGCAAGGGGACAGCCAGTGGGCTGCTTCTTCAGAATGAAGAAAGGTTTGAGCTACAGATAGGGGACAAGTAGGACCAACCTACAAGAAATCCACTCCTGCAATAACTAACCCACGTTAGCAGTCTTTGCCTGTTCATGAGAGCACTGATCTCATGGTCTGCCACCACTAAAAGGCCTCCCCTCAGTACTGGAAAAATGTCTATTAAATTTCAACATGCGATTTAGCAATGGTATGAAAACTATAGCAAAAGTCTTGAGTGGAAATGGCAGTCTCTATCATGACCAAATTGAGTTTTCTAATCAGAGATCTGTCTCCATGACCTATACCAATAAAGTATGGATGCCTTGGGAAATTTAACAAGAAAAGCGCTCTCTCTCTCTCTCTCTCTCTCTCTCTCTCTCTCTCTCTCTCTCTCTCTCTCTCTCTCCTCTCTATCTCTCTGTATGCATTTGCTCCCTGAGAATCCAGAAATATGACAAATACTGGATCTAGAGAATCTTAAAAATAGCAAAGGTCCAAACCTTGATTAATCTGGCCTTAAACATCCAAAAGGAAAGTATAACCAGAAATAAATAATTATAAATAATAAATAATTAGTAAGGCCTGAGAAATTATACTCCAGGTATAAAACTTGAGATCTAAGTAAAAAAGACAAAAAACTGGAAAAAAAAAAAAACACAGTTGTTTTGCTTGTCTTCAATTCTTACTGGCAAGTGCAGCTACCCTGTGGTTGCCACTGCTTTTGCCATCCTTCAATGACATGAGACACAGCTTTTCAACCTTCCAATATGGACTGAAGACTCATGTCTCTCTAAGAATCCTCTAAACCTTCAGTGCCAGATGGGGACTGCTGAGACATCCTCCTTGTGGACTGAGCAACTACTGGGTTTCAGCCTGTTCAGAATATAGACTGCCATTGTTGGACTACCCAGGCTGTATCACAGAGACCAGTCCAGGAAGATCAAGAAAGGACGTGGCACTTACTGGACCTCATTTGGTGACCATGGGAAGGGAAAACCCCAGTGTGGACCACAAGGGCAGAACTGATGGTTGTTTGGGCTTACCAAAGAGGAGCCTTCGAACATGACATCTTTCAGCCTAATAAACAAAAAAAAAACAATAATAATAAAAGAAATTATAAACTGAAGATGCTAAAACCTATGATGTCATAATCTTGATATATGTGTGGCATGCATATATGCATATTTTCGCATATTCGCATATATGCATCCTTCGCAAATTGGAAGGAACGACAACAACAATAAAGACAGGGTCAAAGAACTGACTGACAAGGTGAACTTCTGCCTGAAACAGTAAACTTTTGCATCAAAAATTTTAAAAGAGACTGAGAAAGAGATGAAAAACATGTTTGGCAGAATACATGGGCTCTGGTGGGATTGGGGGGGGGGCAAGGAAAAGGGAATGTGTCTAGATTTGATTGGGAATTTTGTATTAAATGCACAAAGCTTCAATAAAAATTGGCTTTGAAAAAAAAATCTAAAAAAAAAAAAATAGCAAAGATTCAGGGAGCCAAACAGAAAAAGACCAGGCAGTTCGATTTTAATGACAAGCTGGGGGTTTATTATTTGTAACCAAAGACTAATTGATATAGCTATATTTTTCTGTAGCTCAGCTATCAGTCTAGTAGGGAAGATAGCCTGTCATTTTTAGTAGTTTTTGCAATTACCAGACTACCAGAACTATAGCCTGTAATTCCTACTTTTCTTCCTAACCATTGCAGTCATGTCACATTTATTTTTTTTATTTTTTAATTTTATTTTTTATGTGTATGAATGTACTGTTTGCATGTAGGTTGGTGCACCTGTGTCCTGCAAAGCGTGGAGGTCAGAAGAGGGCATCAGATTCCCCTGGAACTGTTAAAGACAGTTCTCGGCCGCCATGTGAGTGCTGGGGATTGAACCTGGGTCCTCTGCAAGAGCAGTCGGCGCTCTTAACCACTATGCCATCTCTCCAGCCCCAATATCACATTTATTATCCCATGGTTTTATCTTCTCACTCAGTGACAGAGAAACCTACACATTGCTTGGTCATTCAGCCTCATGAGTGACTGCTGTGATAGCCATCTCTCCTTTGAGTTGTCCCATCCAGTTTTCCTGTTTGTGCTTCACCCTTCCACTTGGGTCGGGGTGGTTACTTGCTTTCCTGTTTATTTCTTCCATGGCGTTGGTAGCTGGCCCTGAAGTCTGGTTCAAATGTGTTACTTCCCTCATGTGACTCAAATGCTTTGTTAGAAACTAACAGAGCTTTGAACTCCACCAGTGAGTCCTTGTTGATTTTCCCTGTTAGCATATCCTATTCTGACTGTCACTGGTGGGCATGCAACCTATTCCAGTATCATCAGAGGGAGATTCACAACTCAGGCTTAGAATTCTGAGTCAGAAGCTTATCCTCTTCCATGGGTATGAAATGAGAAAACTTGTGTCTAGGAGAAAATTTGTGAATCATTTTATGATTATATAGGATGCCTGCTTTCAAACGAAGCTGTATTTTAGATGTCAGAATGGATAAATTCAATGATAAACAGTCGTGGTTATATAGTGTGACCATCAACAAACCACTCTGAAACCATCTGTCTGACTTTTCCTTACAGAAAATAATCAGTACCTTGATTATGTTTTTCAGTTTGAATTGAGGCTTGTGTTATTTGCAGTTAAAGTTCTGAGTGCTTCATCATAAAACTCTTAAGGAAATTAATTGCTTAAGGCCCCAACTTCTTAGACCTGCCTCAAAATAATCATCCTTGAAAACTGTTTTCTTTTCTTTTTCTTTTTCTTGTTTGGTCTTTTTGAGACAGGGTCTCCTGAGGGGGGCCCATTCATTCCCAGGATGATCCATGTGGAAAACGTGCAGGAAAGCACACCACGTGGATGCATGTTGAGATCCAAATGCAGAGAGAGATTTTATCCCAAAATGTCTGGTTATACAGACAGCATGACTCAGCTCCTAGGGCCAAATCCTAAACCTTTGTCACTATATCCCACCCCATGGGTGTGGCCAGGGAGGTCCCATTGGTTTAGAATGCTGCCCATCTTAACTAAAATTTCCCACAGTCTCCCTGTAGCCACAGCTGTCCTGGAACTCACTATGTAGACCAGGCTGGCCTTGAACTCACAGAAATCCACCTGCCTCTGCCTCTGCCTCTTGAGTGCTAGGATTAAAGGTGTGTGCCACTACACCCAGTGAACATAGTTTTCTTGCCTGTGATGTTCCATTTCTCAAGAATCTCTCCCCATGTGCCCCACCTCTCATTTAATAACCTCATTGTGACTTTTATTCACAGAGACTTTCTGCCTTTTCAGAGTGTTCCTTCTCCTTTTACCTCCTCTACAAATCTTTTCATTTTCTCTATTCTGCCTCTGAGATTTTTTTGGTTAACTGTCCCTGCTTCCCCTCACAGTGAACACTTGCTTCAGTGGAGAGAAAAAAAAAGGAAGGACATGGGAAGAAATAAAATAGTAGCATCTGAATACAGAGTTAGCCATGCAGCAGTCTATGGCAGGGAGACCTAAAAGTTCTGTTAAATATTTGAGAGATCGTTAGAATTTGTAGATTTAAATGCTTGCATTTTTCCATTTAACTTGATAGCTTCATGCTTTTTTAATATTTTTGATTATCTTTGGTTTGAAAAAAATGTTGGTTTTAATTCAAAACTACCAGTCAAAATTATTGATCGTGAAATTTTCCCTACTACAGGTTTTATTTGATCACCTTCAAGCCAGTGTTCAAAACCCAGCACACACCTCACCACCATCGCTACCTTGTACGTCCTCTTGGCACTTCAGGCTTTCGGCTCACCATGTGTTCATATTGTGTCTATTTTCTGAAATCTGCCGAAAAACGAGAACCATGTTTATTTGCCTTGTATCCCTAGCACCTGGCATAAGTAGGTGCTCGATTTTTAAAGTGAAATTCTAAAAAGACATTAAACTAATCAGGAGGAACTACTCACAATTTCATTGACTCAACAGATCACAGCTGTATGTGTTGTCCTCATGTTAGGTATTAAGGCCAGAGGCTGACAATCTTAGTCTGAGTTCTTCAGACTAATCAATATATAATGATATACAAGGGGGCATTTAAAAGTCAGGCACGGTGCATGTATTTAATACTGGAACTGGAGAGTGTGAGACAGGTGCATCTCTGTGAGATGGAGTCCAGCTTGATCTATCTAGCTAGTAAATAAAGAGGAGATTTAGTATTGGGATTTATTCATGTGCTTGTGTAGACCAAAATATCCCATTATCTTCTACTGTAAGCTGAAAAGACAGAAAAGTCATTAGTATAATTCAATCTGGGTCAAAGACTGAAGTCCTGAAAAGGAAGTCAGAGAAGAGCAAACAAGTTTAAGAACCCGTAATTCTGATGTCTGAGACAGGAAAATGTTTATCTTCTCTTCCTTTATAACAGAGAGCAAATTCCTTCTGCTGCCGTTTGGTCTAGGCAAGCTCTCTTCAGATTGATTAGCACCGAGCTACATTGGTGAGGGCAATTTGTTAATTCAGTCAACTGTTTAAATGCTAATGTTTTCAGAAACACCTTCACAGGTATATTCCTAAATAATATTTTACTAGCACTCTGAATATCTCTTAACTCAGTGGGCTAACACTTAAAACTAATCATTACACTGAGTAAGACTGTTGCCATTTGTAAATCACAATCTGTCACTGAGATTTTATCACAAGAAGTAACAGTCAGTCCTTACTTGTTTCACATTGGCCAAAGTCACTCTTCTCCAGAGTCAGAAAAGTGAACAGCAAGTGATATTTTGGCCATGCCAAAACAACCAGAGAAAAGTCAAGTACTCAAGTCCCAGAGTGATAACTCTGGATCCAGTACTTAGAATCACTGAACTGTGACTAGAAATCTAAGGTTCCTGGAGATTAATATGTTCAAGATCATAAGACAATAGCAGGTGTCCTTTTTCTGTCCAGTATGATACATTTTTAACCCAATTTTTGTTGAAGCTTTGTGCATTTCATAAAGAAAATTCCAATCAAGTCTAGACCCACTCCCCATTCCTTGCCCCTGCCACCAGAGCTCATGCATTCTGCCAAACATCTTTTTCATCTTTTTCTCAGTCTCTTTTAAAATTTTCGATGCAGAAGTTTACTGTTTTGAGTAGAAGTTCACCATTTCAGTCAGTTCTTTGACAGTCTTCTTGTTGTTGTTCCTTACAATCTGCATCACTCAAAAATATGCATATATGCATGCTACATACATCTTTTAGCATCTTCAGCTTATGATTTCTTTCTTCTTTTTTTCTTTTTTTTTTAATTAGGCTGAGGCTGAAAGATGTCATGTTTGAAGGCTCCTCCTTGGCAAGCCCAAACAACCATCAGTCCTGCCCTTGTGCTCCACACTGGGGTTTTTACTATGATACATTTTTCTTGCTAAGAGCTAGGCATTACCCTCAAGATTTTATTTTTAATGAGAGCAAGCCTACTGACACCACAATATCCAATTATGGTAACTAAAATATAGCTAACTGAAGTCAATGTAAACAAGTAAGTTTATGATACTCCACATGAGCCCTGTATTTAAATAGATCTTTTGATGGAATGTTTGGAACCACTGATAAAATGCTAACTAGCATGGTTCTTGCCTACTTCAATTTTACTCACACTAATGGGAAATTGGGAGTCTAAATTTTCAAATCCCTGAAATACCTGAAACACTCTTTGTTTTATTGACATTTTATACCTGGATGTTTTTAAATACTACGAGGATTTCATTTAATTTATTACTAGGTCATGCAAGATAAAAGATAATTTTTCTTCTAAAACTGTGTATACATATGCCATATATATGTATACATACTTACATAAATATATAGACAAATTCATATACATACATAAATAATTTCTTTCATATTTTTTTCGGTCTTTTTGAGACAGGGTCTCCCTGTAGCCCCAGTTGTCCTGGAACTCACTCTGTAGACCAGGCTGGCCTTGAACTTACAAAGATCCACCTGCCTCTGCCTCCTGAGTGCTAGGATTAAAGGCATGTGCCACCAAGCCCGCCTTCATTCATATATTTTAATACAGTGTTTCATATTCATTTTATGTGTGTTCCCATGCATAAATATATTCATTTCATTGCCTCACATTGAAGATGTTGCTATAGATAGATGGATCTATAGGTAACAGGAAAAAGTAATGCTTTTGTAACCTGCAGTCAATGCTCAGTGCTTCCTTTCTACTGTTGGTGGTGGTAGTACCAAAGAATGCCAGTTTCTATCAGTTGTTAAAGATTGAACTCTATCCTAGTTAGCATTAACTGAAAACCCAACACAGCCTAGTATCAACTGAAAAGAGAGTCTCAGTTGAGTAGTTGTCCTTGTCAGGTTAATCTGTAGGCACATCTATGAAGCATTGTCTTGAGTAATGATTGATGTGAAAAGTACTATTGCCTGGTCAGGTTGGGGCTATATAAGAAACCTAGTGCCGGGTGTGGTGGTGCACGCCTTTAATCCTAGCACTTCGGAGGCAGAGGCAGGCAGATCTTTGTGAGTTCAAGGCCAATCTGGTCTACAGAATGAGTTCCAGGACAGCTAGGGCTACAGGGAGACCCTGTTTCAAAAAGACCCTCCCCAAAAATAAATGAATGAATTAATTAATTAATTAAAAAAGAAACCTAGCTAAACATGAACATCTGAGAGTGGGCCATCAGCAGTGTTCCTCCATGCTTTGTACATCAAGTTCCTGTTTGATCCATGCCAGTGGATCAACCTGCACCAAGGAACATCTGGGTACACAAACTTGACTCAGTATGCCTTAACATATATGACAGAAGGCATGAAATCTGGTGGGAGAGGCCTATGGAGAGGGCTTGGGAAGGATGTATGAAGATGCTTAAGATGTTTTATATGAAATTCACAAAAATTCAATAAAAATATACAAAAATTTAAGATATTTGTCCATGGACACTAAACCAGTGTGTGGCAGAGCTACTTAATCAGTTCTTCAATCATGTGATTTCACCAGAAGGAATGAAAACTATGAAGGACTTTTTAGGACTAAAATGCTTATTTTCCTCACAAGCTGTGGCTTGTGAGGAAATATATATATTGCAAATATATATATATATATATATATATATATATATATATATATATTTGGATTGTCTTCCAGGCTTCACTACATTTAACAGCAGGGAAATTAACCCTAATGGTACATTATCCTCAATCAACATTCAGAAAGCAGTTTCAAGAAAATGACCAAGGTAGATAGAGATGAATTTTTTTCTGTTTAACATTATTTCTTAGTGCCTCTGAAATAACCTACGCTATCCTTGCCCTAACCATCTGCTTAAAGTTTGCTCAAAGCCCAAGAACAACCTTCACTCTGAAAAAATACACAAAAATTATATCACATTTGTATATTTAGCATCTTTATAACTCATGAAAAATATTCTGGTTAAAGATTCATTCCAATTATGTGTTGGAAGTTTTCTGTATTTAAATAGAGGCATATTTTGTGAGCCCAAGCAGGTGTGCTTGCAGTTTTATTTGTGTGCATATGGCATAGTTTCCTGGTTCTGTTGATATAATATCTACATTATTCTCCATCTCATCTTTTAATATCACTTTATTATTATTTTCAAATTATTCTTCTGATATTACATTCCATCTCTAATGTACCTTGTGAAATAGGTAAATAGACATGATGGCCTTCATTTTGCAAATGGGCAAAATAACACTTAGAAAGTATTTTCTTGGATTCCCCAAGGCCACTCAATACGTTATAATGATCAGCCCACAATTCACATTTTTAACTTCTAGGCGCACTCCCTTCTCATGATCTCTTGCCGTTTTCCTTTTCTCTTTCTTTTAACACTAAAAGCATCCAAATAGCCTTCCCAAGCGAGGCTATCCACACTTCAAAATGAAGTCATTCAAACAAAGCTACTATCAGAGACAAACATTCTCTCAAAAGAAATTATATTTTTAAACCATTTGCCAATTATTTAAGCCTACTTTTTGTAAAGCAACTGTCATAAATGTTTAAAAACCATGTTCTAGTTTGCTTTTCTGATCCTGCGATAAAGTACACCAAACAAAAGAAACTTGAAGAAGAAACAGGTTTATTTCATCTTACACTTCCAGGTCACAATCCATCATTGAGAGAATTCAGGGCAGAAAATCAGGGCAGGAACCTCGAGCTGAAATCCTGGAGGAGCTCTACTTACAGGCTTGCCCCCTGGCTCAGTCAGCTTTGCTTCTTATACAGCCAAAGCCAACCTCCCTAGGGATGATACTGCACACAGAAGCCTGGGCTTTCCACATCATCAATCAAGACAATTTCTCACAGACATGGCAGCAAGCCAGTTTGATATGGAAACACCCTCAGATGGCTGCCAAGTTGATGGCTGAAACTAACAAGGATTTGGCACACAAACACATAACTTTGTCATGTTTATTCATTTCATGTCCCTGAAGGTCTCATGTTTATTTTGCAATTTCAAACATATGACGTATGTATATTGAGCTGCCCCTGAATCTTTAGAATCAAGCCACCTTGATCATGGTGGATAACCATTTGGACGTGTTCTCATATTGTGTTTGCAAATATTCTTTATATAGTTTACTGACTTGAATGTATTTTGATCATATTCAGACCTCCTCCCTTTTCCCCACCCCCACCTTACTATCCTCTCCTGACTTTGTAGCCTCTCTAGAATACTTTTCATAAAGGGCTATTGAGTCTAATCTGTCTTCCTTAAATGCTCTTAGGTAGGGGTCTATCCCTTAGAATCCAGTTAACCTACCAGGCATCACTCCAGTGAGGAAACCTAATTCCCCCTCTCACAGAATCTATCAAAGGAAATGGATTCTCAGCTAGGGCTGATGTTTCCTCCCCACCTTCTCCATTCGTGCTGGGCCCCTGTTTGGCTCAGGTTTACATAGGTTTTATGTTTGCTTTCATCGGTGCCCTGGATTCACATGTGTAACTACAAACTACACTGTAATGTCCAGACAATGCAATTAACTTGTATTTATCTGCCACCTCTGGCTCCTTCTGCTCCTTCTTCCACAATGATGGTCTCTGAGCCTCTGGAGAAGAAGATCTTCCATATAGGTGTCCTGCTTAGGGCTGAGCACTCTGGGGTCTCTTACTCCCTGTATGTTGATGAGGAAGAACATTTGATGGTTTGTCTTTCTGGGTCTGGGTTACTTCACTCAAGATGATTGTTTCCAGTTTCATTCATTTACCTGAAAGTTGCACAATTTTATTTTCCTTAACAGCTGAATAATTTCCTTTCTGTAAATGTATCAATTGATTGACATATAGGATTGAGGACCCAGATTTGAGTCCAAAAACTGAAGTTTTTATTAAAAGTGCCTAGAGGGGGCTGGAGATATGGCTCAGTGGTTAAGAACACCAACTGCTCTTGCAGGGGACCCAGGTTCAATTCCCAGCACCCACATGGCAGCTAAGAACCATCTTTAACTCCAGTTCCAGGGGAATCCGACACCTTCTTCTGACCTCCACAGCATTGCACAACATGGGTGCACCTTCTTACATGCAGACAGTACACTCATATACATAAAATAATTTTAAAAAGTGCCTAGGAAAAACACATTGGGCAAAGACAGAATGATGTTCAACAAATGGTGCTGGTCAAACTGGACAGTACATATGGAAGAACAAAACTACATCCCTTCCTCTCTCCCTGCACAAACTTGAACACTAAATGGGTAAAGAACTTTAACATAAAACTCAGTACCCTGAATCTGACAGGAATAAGCATACCTGCTTATTCACACTTGAACTTACATGCACAGGAAAGGACTTCATAGCCAGGACCCAGTAGCACAGGCATTCATAGCAACAATTTCCATATGAGTCCTCATGAAATTAAGAAGTTCCTTATAGCAAAGGACGCCATCATTCAAGTGAACAGTTAGTCTGTCATAAGAAACTAAAAATACAACCCAATAAATAACTTGGATAAAGATCTTAACAGAAAGTTCTCAAATGATGAAACACAAGTGATTGAGTCTTTTTCAATATTCAGCATCTGTAGCCATTGGGTAAATGGAAATTAAAACTACCTTGAGGTTTCATTTTAACCCAATCCGAATGGCTATGATTTTAAAAAATTATGATGAATTCTGGTGAGAATGCAGGGAAAAGGTAATATTATTCTCCACTGGTTGGAGTGCAAACTGGGATAATCACTATGAACAGATCTCTCAGCTGATCCAGCTATACCACTCTTGGGCATATACCCAAAGGACTGAGAGTTCATTGGTGTCCTATTCACACTAGTCAGGCTTGTAAGTATTATATTGAAAATTTTTGAAGTTATGTTAATCAGGAAGACTGGCCTATAATTTTCTTTTTTCATTGGATCTTTGTCTGGTTTCAGTCTCAAGAAAATACTGGGTTCAAAAAACAAAAGTATGAAATGATCCCTTGGAAATGGTGTCTGCCTACAATGAGCATTGTAAGAGTTAATTGGGCATGGTGGCCCATGTCTTTAATCTCAGCACTCAGGAGGCAGAGACAGGCAGAACTCTGTGAGTTCAAGGCCAGCCTGGTCTACAAAGTGAGCTCCAGGCCAGCTGGGACTATAGGGAGACCCTGTCTCAAAAAGACCAAAAAACAAAAAGCAGTTAATTGTTACCATTATTACCAGTGTAACTGTTCTTCATGTGACAGGCCTTGAGAACCCAATGTCTGCTTTCTTCTTGAATTGTCTTTCCTGAAGTATACCCCCCTCATCTCTTAACTGTCCTCCATATAGTCTATTCACTTTGGTAATATACATGATTATTATTCCCTATCATAATATTTTCTCTTGTTCAATATAGGAGACTTGAGGTTTATTTCCCCTGCATCAACACAAGTTTATAATATACTATGATGGAATAGTTAATGAGACATTCTTTCCTTGGAGCAATTAAGAGTCAGAAGAGATGCGACTCCTGTGAATGAGCATCGCTGCCTGAGCAGGACCCATCCTGCAATGCCCACCGACAAGGCTACACAGTGATTCACTGTGAAATGCCTAAAAAAAAAAAAAAGAAAAGACATCTTTCTGGGGTCTGGAGAGATAGCTCCGCAGTTAAGAGCACTGACTGCTCTTGCAGAGGACCTGGGTTTGATTTCCAGCCCTCCATCTGTATGTAAGTCCAGTTCCAGGGGAATCTTCTTCTGACCTCTGTGAGCACTGGACAACATGGGTGCACTAACACACATGGACACTGTACATTCATATACATAAAATAAAAATAACAAAATATTTTAAAAAGACATCTTACATTACTCATCTTGCTATGATAAAATGAAAACGCAAGCTTTTGCACAGGGCACTTCTTAAAGTGTTTCTTAATCCATATTATTTTTCTGGATCTGCACTTAGTGATAAAATACAAGAAACAACATATTTTATGATGAGTAGCATTACAGTTTCAAGACTAAATTCATGTCGGTATTCTTAGCCACTTCCTCTTCAAATGTGCTTTAGAGACAGGATGTCGTCAGCTTGGTCTGTTTTGATAGAAATTATAGCACATGCTTTGCAGCGCAGTCTAGCACATTTGGCAGGGCCTCAGATGCTCTGAGGTGAGCTGGATGAATTCCCTTGCCAATATTTTCAGTTGCACTTGGATTGCAGTATATTCCACAACTGACTGCACTATGCCTGGACAATAGATTCATCCCTGAGTTGGGTGTTTTTCTAAAAAAAAATTTTAATTAAATAGAAAAATACAGCTATCCCTTGCTATATGCAGGAGATTGGCCCCAGGAGACACCCAGGAACCAGAATCGAAGGGGACTTACTGTACTACAGAGTCACAGTCACAGAAACAGCTGCTGCTGGAACCCAAACCAGGTACATAGACCAATGCAATAAAAGACCCAGAGATAAACACATACAGTCACCTACTTTTTGACAAAGATCTCAAAATCATACTTTGGAAAAAAAAAGACAGATTCTTGAACAAAGTTTTCTGCAAAATTGGAAAACTGGATGTATATAAGGAAAAAAAATGAAACTAATTTTAGATCTTTAACCATTAACCATGCAAGAAAATGGATTAAATCAGATACCATCACAGTAAGTAAAACAAAACTGACTCAGAAATGCAAATATTTTATGCTTTCACTCAGATGTGGAACCCTGAATGCACACACACACACACACTCACCACACACATATATACATACACAACACACAACACACACACACACACACACACACACACAGGAAAGTAGAAGAAGGACAGTTTGGGGAGAACAAGGAGACAAGCAGGAAGATGCAGGGGAAACAGAGGTAGGAAATCTGAAGTGAACGGCACCGACAAACACGCTACACTCAAACAGAAATGTCATTATGAAGCTATTGCTTTGTATAACACATAAATCAGTATTTAAGTATTTTTTTTACTTAAAATTACTTAAAAATGCTCAAAATCTTCATTTAAAATTAGCTGGCATTTGCATAATCTGTCATATATCCTGTACAGTTTTCATTTTCGTTGTGCAGTTTCACCTCATATACCAGAGTAAATACTGTTAACAAGCTGTCATGCATGCAGTCAGCCATCAGCTATTCCTGTCTTCAAACACTTCACCAGTAAGTAAAGACTTTTAGGATCTAACCACAATACAGCTAATAAAGAAGAAAAACTCCTTAGAATGGTCTAATGTCTAACATATGCAGAATTTACCCTGCTTTTCTAAGCAGACTGTCTCAAAACAAGGAAGAAAAAATATGCCGCACCAGTTTTTTAAGACAAAATCAGGAATGTACACTTCACTAGTCTCTCACAACTGTGGGTTTTATTGTTATTTTGATGAAGATTTCGTTCTTGAGAGGAGGCCTGGAAGATTGCAATGAGAAGGAAGAGAGAAGCAGACACTTCAGGCTCCTCTCATCAAAGGGGAAAGTGCTTCTTTTTAAAGTTACTGCCCCTAATGGCTTGGGATCTGTGACTTGAGAAACACAAAATAAATGTCCTTGTCTCCCAGTGCACCAAGACTTAGGAAATGCGACAGAGAGGTAGAGGAACTGTCAGAGCCAGAGGACAGAGAGGAGTGCTGTGGAAAGCTGTCTCTGGACATACATGACCCTTGCTTACATCAACTCACAGCAACTGGGTTACCTGCACAAGACCACCACAGTCAGTTAACATTCCAGCAGACCCCATAACTATGCAACACTAACTGGACCCCGTTGGTTAAAAATTAAATAAATAATAATTTGGGTAAAATGGACATTTTTACTATATCAATTTTCCCAATTCATGAGCATGGAAGGTCTTTCCATCTTTTGATGTCATTTTCAATCTCCTTCTTCAGGGGTTTAAAATTTTTGTTGCAGAGGTCTTCAGTATCTTTCATTAGGTTTGTTCCCAGGTATTTTATTATATTTGAGGCTATTGTGAGTGAGAGGTTGTCTTATAATCCTTCTCCACTTGTTTATCGTTGGTGTAAAGAAAGGCTACTGATTTTTCTAGGTTAATTTTGTACCCCGCCACTTTACTAAAACTCTTAATCATTTCTAGAAGTTTTCTGGTGGAGTTTTTAGCATCCCTTAGTAAACAATCATATCATCTGCAAAAAGGGATAGCTTAACTTCTTCTTTTCTGAGTAGTACTCCTTTAATTTCCTTCTATTGTCATGCAATCCCAATCAAAATCCCCATGAGCTTCTTCACAGACTTGGAAAAAAATCCTTAAATTCATATGGAAAAGCAAATGACCCTGAATAGCTAAAGCAACCCTGAGTGAAAAATGTAATACAGGGGGGGTTGCCCTACCAGACTTCAAACTATATTACAGGGCTATAGTCATAATTACAATGACAAAGGGGCAAAAAACCCTCAATGGAGAAAGGATAGCATCTTCAGCAAATGGTGCTGGCAAAATTGGATCATCATTTGTAGAAGAACAAAATTAAACCCCTACCTCTTACCCTCTACAAAAATAAACTCCAAATTGATCAAAGATCTCAGCATGAAGCCTGAAACCCTAAAAGTGATAGAAGAAAAAGTTGGCAACAACCTACAAAATATAGGCATAGGAAAAGACTTTCTAAATCAGACAGCAGCTACACAGGAGATGAGGTAGACAGTCAACAAATGGGACCTCATCAAATGCAAAAGCTTCTGTATAGCAAAAGAAACAATCAAGGAAGTAAAAAGAAAACCCACAGAGTGGGAGGAAATCTTCACCAGTGATATATCTGACAGAGCATTAACGTCAAGAATATATAAACTACTCAAAAAACAAAGAAGAGGGGCTGGAGAGATGGCCTAGTGGTTAAGAGCGCCGACTGCTCTTACAGAGGACCCGGGTTCGATCCCCAGCACCCACATGGCGGCCGAGAACCGTCTGAAACTCCAATTCCAGGAGAACTCCAGTTCCAGGGGAATCCGATGCCCTCTTCTGACCTCCGCGGCATTGCACGGCACGGGTGCACAAACCTGCATGCAGACAGTACATTCATACACATACAGAAATAAATAAAATTAAAAGAAGAAAACAAATGACCTACTCAAAAGATGGAGTAAAGAGCTGAACAGAAACTTCACCAGTGAGGAATTAAAGATGGCTGAGAAACATCTTAAAAAGTGTTCAACATCATTAATAATTAAGGAAATGCAAATTAAAACCACTATCAGATATCATCTCACTCCGATATGACTAGCTAAGATCAAGAGAAAAAAAGACACCAAATGGTGGTAAAAGGGGAACACTCATCCACTGCTGGTGGGAATGTAAACTTGTACAACCATTATGGAAAGCAGTGTAGAGAACCCCTGAAAGACTCAAAATGAACCTGCCACCTGACCCAGTCATACCACTCCTGGGTATATACCCAAAAGACTCATTCTACCGCAAAGATAGATGCACATCCATGTTTACTGCAACTCTCTTCACAATAGGGAAGAGCTGGAATCAACCCAAATGCCCCTCAACAGAGGAGTGGATGACAAAAATGTGGTACATCTACGCAATGGAGTACTGTTCAGCAGTAAAAAAGATGACATCATGAACTTTGCAAGTAAATGGATAGAGCTCAAGGCCATCATGCTAAGAAGTAACACAGTCCCAGAAAAACAAGCGGTGAATGGTTTCCCTCATTTGTGGATGCTAACACCAAATCCCCAGTTGAAAGGCAAGCTGAACAACATTATTGTTATATTTCTGTTTATCTGAAAGCAACTATGTTGTTATAATGTAAATCTCTCAACAGGCTCTAGAATGCATCCACCACCTATTTTCAGACTCTGTAATTACTGTACATGGGTGGAGAGTATGTATCCATATATTAGAGTAATATAAGATTAATGGAGGAAAATGTGAATTTCTAAACATAAAACAAAAAAGACTGAGAGAAAGATTCAGGATAGTTATGGCAAAATGCATGATCTGGGGTGGGGTGGGAGGAAGTGAAAAGGGAATATGTCTAAACTGAACTGAGAAATGATGTCTGAAATACACAAAACATCAGTAAAAGCATAAAAATTAAATAAATAAAAGTGTTCATGTCTATGTGTGTATAAAATCACATAGAAATCTAAATAATTAAAGGGTTATTTTGTTGTTTTTAAGGCTACTCTCTTGGGTTCTGCCTAGTCAACTAAATCCCTTTTCTGATATGGCTGTTAACTAGAATATCATTGATCATTTATAATACCTAGCAGACTGCAAATACTGTAGATAGATGATAGATAGATAGATAGATAGATAGATAGATAGATGATAGATAGATATTTATGATAGATGATAGATAAATATTTATGATAAATAGATAAATATTTATCATAGATGATAGATAGATAGATAGATAGATAGATAGATAGATAGATAGATAGATGATAGAGCAAGCAGCTGGGCATGGTGGCACACACCTGTAATCCCAGCACTCGGGAGGCAGAGGCAGGTGGATCTCTGTGAGTTCAAGGCCAGCTTGGTTTATATAGTGAGTTCCAAGACAGCTGGGGCTACAGGGAGACCTTTTTGAGACTGTCTCAAAAAGACCAAAAAAAAAAATAACCAAAAACAAAACAAATATAGATAGATGATAGATAGTGTATTAGTCACTTTTCTGTTGCTGTGATAAAGCACCATGACCAAGGAACTTATAAAAGGAAGAGTTTATTTGAGCTTACTATTGGTGGTTCCAGGGAATTAGAGTCCATTGTGGTGGGAGGCGTGGCCGCTGGATCTGGAGCAGCAAACCGAGGGTCACATCTCGCAAACAGCACAGGAAGCAGAGAGGAAGCAACTGTAGACCACGAGGCTTGTTAAGCTCACAAAGCCTGCCCCCAGTGACACACTTCCTGCAGCATGGCCACGCACCCCAAGACCTCCAAAAACATCGCCACCAACTGGAGACAAACGTCTGAATACCTAGAGCCTATAGGGGACACACATTCAAACCACCACATTCCACTCCCTGGCCCCCATAGGCTCCTGACCATATAAAATGCAAAATGCATTTAGTCCAACCTTAAAAGTCCCTACAGTCTTTACCAGTCTCAATGCCATTCAAAAGTCCACAGTCCAAGGTCTCTTCTGAGACTCAGGCCAATCTCTTAAACTGTAAATTCCTGTAAAATCAAAAGACAAATTACATACTCCCAATGTACAGTGGAACCGAATACACATTCCCATTCCAAAAGGAAGGATAGAGGCATAGTGAGGAAATACTGCACCAAAACAAGACCGAAAACCAGCAGGGCAAATGCCAAGTCCTGTAGTTCCACGCGCAACTTCTGGGACTTGACTTCCAAAGGGCTTAGATGGCTCAGCTCTTCTAGCTTTGCTTGTAACATACATCTCTTTCTTAGGCTGGTACCACTCCCTGTATGCAGCTCTCCTTGGCAAATATCTCACAGGTCTGGCATCTCGAATGTCCTCCTGGGGTCTCTGCTGCCAACCAGGCTTCACATTCACAGCTTCACACAATGGCCCATCAGGGCCTACTTTATGCAGGGACACCCCTGCTGCGCTCTGCCTGACCTTGGCAGCTCTCTGAAACCCTGGAGGAAGAACTGATGACCCCTTTACTCTTGCAAATTTCATACCTCTAGAGCCAACACCACGTGAATGAAATTGCCGAATCTGGCTGCAAGTTCGGGATGGATTCTCTCCTACTTTAACCACATTTGTAATTTTTCTCTGCCCTGGACTTGCTGGAGGATTAGCTGGGTGTGGTCTTGCCCTGAAGGTACCGATTCTTTTGTTTACTTGTAAATCTCCAGGCCTCTCCTTAATGGCTTTAATCTCCTTATGAAAGGGAGCCTCTCCTTCACATGCCTTGGCCCCACCTTTAATCTTCCTAGTGCAGTTTTCAGATCCAAACTGTACATTCTGCATTTCTTTCTGCCCAATCTGCTCTTCACTGTAGATCTGTATAACATTCACCATTAAAAGCCATGCCACCATTTCTACATTAGGCTGTCTTGAAATATCCTCCACCAAAGACATCAGTCCATTGCTTTTCAACTTAGCATCAGGCAAGCATTTGGGCTGTGGGCAAACTGCTGCCAGACTCTTTATCAAAATATCCCGGTTGCTGCCTAAGTCTTTATTTTCCTCTGGAACTACATTCTTTGCAGCCATGCTTTTTTCCAGGCTTCCACTAGAATGGCCCTTTAAGCTCTGCTTACAATAGTCAACAGCCTTTCCAGCCCAAAGTTCCAAAGTCTTCCACACTTCTCCAAACATACACATAGTCAGGTTCTTCACACGCAACACCCCACTCCTGGTACCAATAACTGTATTAGTCACTTTTCTGTTGCTGTGATAAAGCACCATGACCAAGGAACTTATAAAAGGAAGAGTTTATTTGAGCTTACGATTGGCAGTTCCAGGGAATTAGAGTCCATTGTGGTGGGAGGTGTGGCCGCTGGATCTGGAGCAGCAAACCGAGGGTCACATCTCGAAAACAGCACAGGAAGCAGAGAGGAAGCAACTGTAGACCACGAGGCTTGTTAAGCTCACTAAGCCTGCCCCCAGCGACACACTTTCTGCAGCATGGCCACACACCCCAAGACCTCCAAAAACATCGCCAACAATTGGAGACAAACGTCTGAATACCTAGAGCCTATGAGGGACACACATTCAAACCACCACAGATAGATAGATAGATAGATAGATAGATAGATAGATAGATAGATAGATAGATAGATAGATAACAGATAGATACATATATACATGATAGATAGCTAGATAGATAACAGATAGATGCATATATACATGATAGATAGATAGATAGATAGATAGATAGATAGATAGATAGATAATAGATAGATAGAAAGATAGTATAGAAATATGTCTATATCATTGTATCATATTGTTTGAGAAGTAAGGAATGAAGTTGGTGCTTGTTTGATACAGACACAATTTGTTTTTCTGGATTTGTTTGATCCTCTAATACAGAGAGATGATGACTTTCTGGAAATCTGAAGGCTTCATTAAATGGATTCATTATATTATCTCATGAAATACTACTTGAAACAACTTTCTGAACTTGTCATCATCCTACCTACTTTATAAGGTGAGGCAGGGAGGATACACAGCAACAAAGTGAGCAGAAATCTGAACTGAGGCTGGCTCCAACCAAAATATCACACAAAAAAAGTCTTGCTCTATCTTTTGGTGTTTCTCTGTCCACTCTTTGTCAATGCTGAGAGCTATTTCATAGAATATTGTGACTTCCCATTTGGAAAGCTTGGGGCTCAAACAGCTAATATGGTGACCACTTACTCCAGATTCCAAAAGGATGCTTCTCAAATTGAACACTTTCCGCATTTGTGCTCAATGGGGAACAAATGTAATGACATTAAATGAAGGCAATAGTCACTATGAAGTCAGTTGCTATTTAAACCTCAGGGTTCTGAGTTAATAAATTCATTTTAGAAGACTATCATTCTTTGAATCCTGAACAAGGAAATCGAATATTAAACCAGTTCACTTTAGTTCACATAGTCCCATTCTGACTGAACCATATGGTAGAAATACTCTTTCATTCTTTCAAATTATTTTACAATGGCTGCCTCATATATACAAGTGCTCTAAGTGGCATGTCTTATGTGATCAAAATAACAAAACATCTGTTGATTATAACCTTGAAAACAAATTGGTGTTTCCAAAATATTGTCTACTATAATAATGAATACAAGATATTGTAGGGAGCCTTTTATACACTCAAGTACAACCATGAAAATTTGATATTGTCACATGAAAATTACATCTTCCAACATGGCTAAAATCTTATTCACAGAAAACTCAGCTTCTTGGTGAATATGTATTTATTCATTCTCTCTCTCTCTCATTTTCTCTCTCTCTCTTTTCTCTCTCTGTCTCTCTCCTTATAATGGGTATTAGTATTTCAAACTCTAGAAAAAAGAGATTAAATAACCATACTTAGGCCATTTCATATGAAGCATATCAATGCCGCATATTTTCAAAACCTCAGCAGAAAGTTAAACCTCCTAAATATTTATAAGCCACTACTAAATTGCCAGGCCCCAAGCCACCACAGAATTTTCTGGCCATCTGGGAAGATTGCCACAACCTACATAATCATAGCTAAAGAAGTTCTGTACACCAGAAAATGGGTGATTCTCATCAAAAGCTCCTTCTGGCATGTCCTGTGACCTTGGTCTGGTTAGAATGAGCACTTTGTCATCTTTCTATTTCTGCTGTGGCTCTTCACTCAGTGGTCTACACACATCATAAGGTTTCTATGATCAGTGCAGAATACTTAAAAGAAATTTTACAATACAAACCTGTCGAGCTATTTCCACTTCCTGCTCTGAGCAAATAGCCAACTCCTAGCAATTTAGAATGTACTTTATTGTATTCTTGAGCCTGAATGGAAGGGACTCTGGAGATTTGGATTGGGTGAATACAGAAATTAACTTTTCACCAACAATAAAGTTCATGACCCAGTATTGGTTACCATATATTGGTCACAAATCTATTACAGTCAATTGTCTCTTATTCACTATTTGTCTATATACACCTACCATTAAAAAAACTTTCTCATTGTACTTCACAAGTCTCAAAATTAGATGCTTCATTTCTTTAGAAAAGTATTCAATGAATGCCTGTATACTTTTGGTTGACTTTTTTACGCGCATGTGTGTGTGTGTGTGTGTGTGTGTGTGTGTGTGTGTAGATGATGTGTGGTTGCATGAATGTATTCGTGTGTGTGTGTGTAAGTACAAGAACACATATGTGTGCCACAGTATACATGTGGAGGTCAGAAAACAACCTCAGTTGCCAATCCTCACCTTCTAACATCTATACTAGGCTGGCATGCCATGAGTTTCTAGGGACTCTCCTCTCTCCACCACCCATCTCGGTATAGGAGGAGTATTTGGGTTGTAGATGTGTTCTTCTTCAACATCCGGTTTTTACATAGGTTCTAAGGGTTTAAACTCTGAACCTCATGCTTGTGTAGCAAGCACTTAATATACTTAGATATCAACCCAGCCCCTAAGTAGTTTTTAAGGTGTGATTTTCTTGTAACATAAGTATGTTGATAATGGTAATAAGAAGTCTTAAATAATTGAGATGTGCTAGAGGATCCTACTAATTTATTTAGGCTCTACAGCAAGCAGCTATTTACATATAACATTTACTGCCCTGATTTTGAAAGTAGGAAAATTTAAGAGCACAATAGTTAGCTTTTATTTTTTCATTGACTGATCTATTATTATTTATTTTTCAAACAGAAACTCACTGTTTCACAGGTTGTGCTAGAACTCACTTTGTAGTCTAGGTAACCTTAAACTTGTGGAAAATCGTCCTCCTTCATCCTCTTGAGTATTAGGATTATAGGCAGTAACCATTATATTCAGTAGTAGCTTAAATTTTAAATCATATTTTATCACATGTTAGGGTCTGAATTTATTGCAATCTGTTTTGATTACATATGTCCAAGTTCCAATTCTTGCTATAAATCTGCTTAAATTATTAAAAGTGTTCTACAGATGAGTAAGCTGGAGACTAGAAGGTTAAATACTTCACCCAGTGTATAGGATTTTTAGGAAAAACTAGGCATGGAGAAAATTCTACATGTCCAGACCATTCTTTCTCCTTACATTCTTTCTTTCACATTGCCATCTGTTCAATCAACAACTCTTACTGATCATACCCAGTGAGCTGCCGAGGTTGTAAAATCCGACCCCCATAATCAAATTCCACCTGCTTCTTGGAGACTGCCTGTTTCAGGCCAGCATCATCTCTCATCAGGCTTATAGAAGCCACCACACTAGAAGTTCTTCCCGCAGTGCTTTTCCCACACTGGATCTCATGGGGTCTTTCTCAAAATAAATCATGACTGATGATCATTACTCCTCACCAAGCACTGAAACTTCTCCGCACAGCACCAATGCTTTGCACAGTCTACTCTCCCTGAAGCTTCCAGTCCCTGCTTTACCACTTCCTTGAATCTGTATTCCCAGACCATGACATCAACTGGAATTTTGTCAGCTCATTAACTCTGTTCTCTCCTCTTCTCTCAATCCTGTAATCATTCTGCTTATGTTCCTGGACCTCTGCCTGACTGATGGCTGCTTGTGTATCAGACATGACTTCAGGCATTGTCTCTTTCTAGATCTCTGACCACTCTTAGATCTCAGAATCCTTTCTTCTCTATTGGCCATTTGAAAGCTGTCTGTCAAGTTCTAACTGATTCCTGTCTCATAAGGTAATATCCATTCCTTACTGTGCAAAATAATATGAAAATCCTCAATTTCCTTGTTCATCAGAGGAAAAGTACAGCTAGGCACCTATAACCCTAGAACTTTGGAGGTGGAAGCATTGGACCAGGAATTCAAGGCCAGCCTTGGCTACATAACAAATCTAAAGCCAGTCTGGACTTCACAAAACATTTTCTTGAATATACAAAAAGAAAGAGAAAACAAAGAAAGGTGTGAGCATAAATGACAAAATCAGTTTAAAAAATACACCATATTAGTTATCTTGTCCACTAAATTAGCCCAAAAATTGGGGGTACAAGTTTTCTATCCTGTTCTCTGATGATTAAACATGTGTTTTGTCAACCAGTAAATATTTTGGATCACCTATTATAAATTCTGTTCTAGTCGAGGTTTAATACACATATCAGTAGAAAAAAATTAGCCTCATATTCTGGTTGAGGATGAATTATATGAATTGAATAAATAAGATAAAGAATATGTTATAGGATGATAATTGTATGGAAAATCTAGAGTATATTTATGCTGACTTTAGCACTCAAACAGATTCTAACAATTTTTTCCTCTGAAATATCATAAAGCTGATCCTTATCTTTCATTCTTCTGCTAATATGGGAGTTGTTATAACTATCCCCATTGTAGCCTGGCATGGTGATGCACACCTTTAATCGTAGCACTTGGGAGGCAGAGGCAGGCAGATCTTTGTGAGTTCAAGGCCAGCCTACAGAGTGAGTTCCAGTACAGCTGGGGCTACAAGGAGACCCTGTCTCAAAAAGACCAAAAAAAAAAAAAAACTACCCTCATTGTCAGACTTTGGGAATCATCAGGAAAAGAAAAAAAAAAAAAATGGAATTAGAAGGTGTTATTTGAAGTATCAAGATGTTCTCTAAATATGGCAGGGGTTTAAACTTGTCACAGCCTCAATCTCAATTGGTTCAGTTACATCAGAGGGAGGTGGGGAGTTTTGCAGGGAACAAGACTACAAGTTTACAGTTTGTCTAGCCATAAGAAGCCTTCAAATATTTGATATGAGGAATTGGACTTAGTCCTCTGCAGATGACTGACTGGGAATTATCAAAGTCAAGAAGTAATAGCTATGAGCCCTAATGGGGGTTAAGAAGATTGGAAGAGAAGTATTGAATATGAACATGTTTCTGAGAACTGTCAGCCTGATTTAAGAGGCTAAAACTTCCAGCTCTGTCGTCTGAGTCTCCATAGCACCTTAAACTTTGAGAAATAGCACATCACAAATCATATTAAAATTCTCTCTTTGCTTTCCTGTGAAACTAGGAAAAGAGTACAGCAAGATAAACCATGTGTCTGCTATGTCTGCACATGAAGTATTTGCTTGTTCCTTTAGAGAAAGATTCTTCTACCTGTTTCCTTGGTTGCATCAGGAACTCCTTCTAGATGTTTCCATAAGAAGCAAGTCTGAAACATGCTATGTCATCACAGCTGTGTTCTCACCTGTCACCTTTTACCATTCCTCTACTAGTACAGAGCTCACTGAGAGCAGTACAACGACTTCAAGACAGGAAATGGGTTCTTTGTTGTATCATTCTTTTTGTTCAAATAGGAAATTTCTGATCATGAAATATACTAAGAAAAGATGCTTTCTTTTGAATAATTAAAAATAAAATGTTCACTCATTATAAATTATTTTAATGAAATGAGATACTTCTACTTGAGCTGTTTACACTTTACAAGGCAGAGTTATTCATTGATTTAGACTCCACAAGCCTCCTAATACATAATTTTCAAAACTAGAAAGATATATACAGAATTATCAAGTACAATATCTAATAACAAAAGCGGGTCATTTTTAGATGATCCCTCTGAGATTTTCTTTCTCTCTGCTCCGAAATCACATGTCCTCTGGTGTGACTGCAGACTAAATAAATAAATAAATAAATAAACAAATAAATATTGGAATATCTTCCTTTCCCTGGTTGCACTGGAGTGTTTGTTCTATTCCCCTGAAGATATTAGACTTTAAAATTTGTATCTTACTTTTGGAAAACATTCCGGTTTTTACTTTAAAAAAAATTACCTTGATTCTTCTGACCTCATAGTTATTACTTAAGAGAAAAACATTTGAGGTAAAAGTGTCCCTCCCCACTTCCTGCCTGGTTGCCTATGCCATATTTGAGCAATTTCAGTTCATTTATTCATTTTTAACCAATTTTCAATATACTTCTATGACCTTCGTCAAGGGCAATATGGTGTGACCAGCTTCTTTGTGTATAGCACTGCTTTACTAATACCCTGGGTGTTTGCTGCACCCTCCTCATTTTTCTTTCTCTTCTTTGCTTCCTGTTTAATGCTCACGTAATCCTTTCATACCTTAAATCACTGTTAAGTCTTCTGCTGAAATGAAGTTTCCTCTGCTTTTGGCCGCGCAAACATCCTTCAAGTCGTACTTTGTTCATTACACTCTCATATTGCTGGGGACCTTCCTATGTAAATTAAATAACCCCTGCTGCTATCTTGCTGATGGCACTTGTAATTTCATTTCTATTTGCTTTCCTTTTAATGTTTTCTATTTGCTTTCCTTTTAATGTTTTCTATTTGCTTTCCTTTTAATGTTTTCTTCAGCTTTAAATACTAAACTCTATGGTACAAGACAATCATCCTTGTTTTGTTTAATAGTAAATATACAATCTGTAACACAGGCTTGGTACACATTAGGTTCGCAACAATTTAAAAGGGTACATCAAAAGAGAAATATTCTATAAGCGCTGAGTAATAGAAATTTTGTGCCATTATTTTAGGTATTGTTTTTATAAGCAATGTATGTATTCAGAAATCATTGCCAACTCAGGAGGAAAGAATGCATTTAGGTGTGTCCAAACTTCAGCCCTCTGACCACTGTGTCCAATTGTTGTCTATGAATTCAGCACAATACAACATCATAAACTTTTAAAAAATATTTTGAGGTTGTTTATTTAACTCAATTTCATGGTTCTTAAATTTGGACGTTGTAGATGACAGTGTTATATCACAATGTCAAAAGTTTGGACATGCCTGCTGGGGAATAAGACAGTTTTATCATGTATGATGATGTTTTCTAAGCACTTCTCCCTTACCATGTGGTACATGGCACAGCTGCTGTGCCATCAGGAGATCAAAGCTTGTTAATACCAGATATCTTGAAAACAAATCAGTGAATCTGCTTAGCTCCCTCAGTCACCAAATGTGAAGCCTAACCTTGTTATAATAAACAGAATCTTGGTCCTCAGACCTGCTATAATGCAGTTGGAAGTAATTCACTTCAAGTGTCCTTGTGCCCCAGTGCTTAGCTGAGTAGATTTTTCACAAACAATGAAGGAGTGAATGAAGCTTCACTTTCCATCTAGATACTCCATTTTCAGTCTTCCTGGGAATACAGACAATCTGTAAAAGAAAACCTGCCCAGGCCCTCAACACTGTTCCTGTGGCCTAGTTGGTATAGTTTCTCTTCATTTTCATCTGCCACAAGATTGAATGGATTTTGATGTGTTCAGGATCATTAAGTTAAAATAAAAAGGCTGCTTTTAAGAACATTAATTGGCAGCTTTGAACTCTCTGGCAATGCCAAAAACAAAGAGGCGGTGTATTTTATGAATTATATGTTGAACTGAAGTCGGGAGAAGCCCTTTTCAAACCCACACATGTTTGCTCTCTTAAGCTGTTGCTTCTGCCCCCCTGTGGTTCCTGATCCTACCAGCTGCACAGCCTCAGTTGATTACATCAGCTAAGTGCATTTCATGCCCTAAATGCCTGATTGATCCAATTAGTCTAAGACAGAAATTTTCCACAATATGGTGCAACTAAATGGGACCTTTTTTTATATATATGTTAGAGTAGATTTCAGTGCAGACAGACAAAATTAGGAAGCAGTCTAAGAGAAAACTGGAAATGACGAGCTAGATTTACCAGTCATATTATCCATATTATTAGCAGGAAGAACTGCTTTGGAAACAAGTAAGCTCTCAAATGATAAAGAGCTATATAGAGAGAGGAAATAAATATATAAATAGTAAAATCCAATATTATATAAGAAGTCAATAATGTAAATATATATATATATATATATATATATATATATATCGCTTTTAAAATGCTAAAATATAGGGCTGGAGAGATGCCTAGCGGTTGAGAGTGCCGGCTGCTCTTGCAGAGGACCCGGGTTCAATCCCCAGCACCCACATGGCGGCTGAGAACTGTCTTTTAACTCCAGTTCCAGGGGAATCCGATGCCCTCTTCTGACCTCCGCAGCATTACACAACATGGGTGCACAAACCTGCATGCAGGCAGTACATTCATTCACATACTAAAATAAATCAAATTTTTAAAAAATCTTAAAAAAATAAAATGCTAAAATGTAAAGAATTAATGAGGAATTAATGAGGGAAATGATTAAGTAAAGCTTACATTGGCAACATTTAGTATAAAAATGACTTATAGCTCATTGCGCATTGATTCCACATGTATTTATTTAGCACCAACTGTGTGATGGCATGGTTTTAAGGCCTGGAAATACAATAGTGAATAAGCAAAACATTGCTGTCCCCACTGAGTCAGTATTATGAAGGAGAAAGACCTGGTATTTAAAAAACTGCATGTCCTTTAGAGCATATTAGAAAATGTTACAGTCTGTCAAAGTTTGAAGTATGCTTCTCTCAAAAGATGTGAAATCTTAATCCCTTCTTACCTAGTATTTATAAATGCAACTTTATTTAAAAATAATATTTTTATAGTTAAAGTGAGGTTATTATGGTGAACTCTATCCAGTATGGCTGATGCCTTTGCATAAGGTGGAAATTTAGATGCAAAGAAATGTATGCAAACAAGAATACTGTGTGACGACATCAGAGACATTGAATGAGACATCTGTCATACTAAGAAACACCCACAGAAAATCACCAATCACCAGATCTAGGAGAGAGACATGGGACAGCTTCCCCTCACAGCCCTTGCAAGGACTCAGTCTCAAACTTTTGGCTTTCATAAGTGCGCCAGTAAGGTTATTATTTGTACCCTTATAAGATGGCATAGGGCTTTAGAAAAACAATACAGGAAAATTTAATTTGTGTTTTTTTGTTGTAACTGTGACAAAATACCTGACACAAGCTAATTTTATAAGGGAATGTATTTGAGTCACAGTTTTAAAGGTAGAAAGTCCAATAGCTTAGCATAGGCTCTAGCAAGGGACCCAGGGCAGGTAGTGGAGTAAATGTGAGAGGAAGTAGAACAGCTCCAACTCCAAGAAAGGGAGAAGGAATCAAAATAACACTATCAAAATAATCTCTTGAGAACTACTTTAACCCCATTTAAGAACATGGCCCCAATGACCCAATGATTTCCTATTAGGACCACGTCTTAGAGGTTCCACCCCCTCCCAGTACTACCAAACTGAGGGCCAAGACTTCAACATATTGACTCTGGGAAGCGCTCCAACTGTCGCCAAACCTTAGAGAACAAGAACCTTTAAGGAGTGTTAGAATGTGTATCAGAACTGGGTCCCCTGCTAAGTTCAGTACTGTCTTAAACAACAAGCCTCATCATGTAAAATTCTTCTAAAAACCATCAGCCTGTGGTTTGGGATATTCTCTGGAGTCAGGCAGTCTGGGTTCAAATTCCAGTGCATCTACTCATAATCCATGTTGTACCTCTAATTCTTAGAGCTGTTGTGAAAAGCAAATAAAAGCCAATGTATTCTCACATGGGCTTGGGCCCTTAGAGGCTCATGGAAAAATATAATACTAGAGATTTTTTTCAGGGCTTTCCCTTACTCTTATTTCCCTGCCACCTCTCCATGCTTAATCACCCATGATTTCAACAAGCCTTTACTACTATCTGTGTTTGGGCCAAGAACTGCCAGGCACTCGCTTAGACTAGAAGACTTTCAAGAGTTTTTGTAATTACATTACCTTCAATAATTCTCCAAAACAAGAGTCTGGGTGCACTGTTGTCAGATCCACAATATACACACTTTTAATTTGTTCCATTGTTTCCCAGAATCCTTTACACATATTGTCTTTGTCGTAACCACGGTTCTATAGTGGCAAAGGAATACCGGACAAGCTGAGCTAGCCCCACTGCCCTGTGAGTCATCAGGCAAAGTTGTGGATGTTATGGAAGAAAGCCACATCAGGATGAAAGGAGCAGTTGAAAATTTAACTGCATGCTTTCCAGTGAGAAACGGAGAGTCTGTAAACAGTTCCCAGTACTACTCATGAAGGCCATTGCTGCTGAAATAGTGCTGTCAATGTTGAGCTCAACAAACCTGTAAATAAGATGTAAACTAGGCATGAAGGGCACTTGTTCTAGAGATGACCAGAAACAGAAAGGAAATAGGTAGATTTCTTTTCTTTCTTTTCTTTTCTTGTCTTCTGAAAATAGAAACTTTGTAAAGAGACTGGTCTTTGTTCTAATGAAAATAGCACAAATAAGATACCGAAAAACAAAAAGTATCCCATTACCCAATAAAGGCCACAGAAATAAAGTCACAGAAAAACACCCAATTCCCTGTTAAATCTGCAATTGAGTTCTATAGTTAATATGAAGCATTAAGACTTTGCATGTGCTTTAAGTTCTTTAGATGAAGATTCTAGTTGGTTTTAAGTTTGGCTTAAAATACTCTGTTAGGAATAAGTACCTGCTTAAAGATTATTCTAAAACTAGACAATATTTTTGAATTCTGCATGGACAAATATTTTAAAGCATTAAAATTAAAATCATAAATTATTTGAGATTGATAAGATATAAACTATCAACATTCTGTCTTCAAAACCCAGTGGACAGAAATTTCAAATTTCTAAATAATTATAAGAGGAATCCTTCAAATATTTATAAAGTATTATTTCATGACCTTGTGGAAATTTTACAATACATTGAAAAACTCTCAAAAAAGCATCATATATTCAAATTTGAAAATAATTTATACTAAGTATATACATTTTTGCCATTTCACACTTCTGTTTTTAGAAAACTAAGATTTCATTATTTCATGTAGGTATTATTTTTAAATGAAATTATTTCAGTTAACAATATGCTTGTGTGTGGGGGGCTGTGTGTGTATGTGTGTGTGTGTGTGTGTATATGTGTGTGTGTGTGCTTGTGTATATTTGCAAGCACATCATGCACATGGGTGTATAGGCAAGAAACAATGTCAGGTATCTTCTTCAACCACTCTCAGCCTTATTTACATTTTTTAATTTATTAGTTTTATGTGTATGAGTGTACTGTCTGCATGTAGGTTGGTGCACCCATATCGTGCAATGCCACAGAGGTCAGAAGAGGGCATCAATTCCCCTGGAACTGGAGTTAAAGATGGTTCTTAGCTGCCATGTGGGTGCTGGGAATCGAACCCAGGTCCTCTGCAAGAGCAGTTGGTGCTCCTAACTGCTGAGCCATCTCCCCAGCCCTTCAGCCTTATTTAAGACAAGGTCTCTCACTAAACACTAAGCTCTCTGATTCAGATGGACTGGCTGTCCAGCTGTGGGCTTCCTCCATGTCTTGAGGTTCTTTTCTGGTCACCAGCCTAATGGCTGTTAATGTGGAAGCCAAGCCTGGCACTAGCTCACGGAGGGAGTAGATGTGACTTGGGGAACACAAGTGAGCCAGACAGATCAAAGAGAGATCTGGGAATCAGTGTCAGAGGGCCAAAAAGCTCGTTTATTGCAGGAGTTTTAGAGTCTTATGTAGTAGCTTTGGTGGGCTCTTAATAAGGATGCGGGTGGGAAAAAGGGAAGCCTACATGTACTTTTACAATGGCCAAGTCTCGTAATTTCTCTCCTGAGATTAGGCTTTTATGGTGGATGCACCATTTGGTTCCCAAGACTAAAGGGTGTGTGTGTGTGTGTGTGTGTGTGTGTGTGTGTGTGTGTGTGTGTGTCTCAGGAATGACAAGCTTAGATATGCTACATCTCAAGTTACACTTCTGGGGGGAGGGGGTGCTGCAGTCACCTAATGTCCATCAGGATAGTGGGAGCTGAATTCAGCTCCTTCCGACCTTCTAGGAGATTGGGGTAAAAAGCCAGCTCACTTATAGCTCAGCCATCATGGAATACCAGGCCCCACATCCAGCAAACCCAGGGACCCTCCTATCCCTTCGTCTCCAGTGCCAGGATTTCAGACAGGTAGCTGCATGCCCAGCTTCTCAGACCAGTGTTGGGGATTGAACTTGGGTCCTCATGCTTGCACAGCAAGGACTTTACCCACTGAGCCATCTCCCCAGCCCCAATGATATGCTTATATTGCCTTGTTCTACAACAAAAAAATCTCAGATATTAATCAAATATTAATTCTAATGATTGTCCAGTGCACATTTTTATTATCATAATATCACAATTGATTTGTTTATTTTTCTTTTTTTTTAATTTATTTTTATTGATGCTTTGTGTATTTCATACATCATTTTCCAATTCAGTTCAGGCATATAGCCCCTTCCCTTCCCCCCCCACCCCACCCCTACCCATCGCAGATCGTGCATTCTGCCATAAGTTTTCTGCATCTTTCTCTGCTTTTTTGTTTTGTTTTGTTTTCATTTTTTTTAACAATAGGTGATAATTTGTGAGTACAAGCATCCTTCATGTAAAACCAATTTGCAAGCAGTTGTGCCCAAACCCACACAGCTCATGGNGTCCCACCATCCTGAAAGGGGGGGGCTTGTAAATGTTGTCAATCAAGTTTGATCAAATGAAGTGTCCAGTCTATATTGTAGTTTCTACCATTAACCCAACGAAAGCCCTTACATTTACCAAGATATCTACCATACCCACGGCCCTTCGCAGATTGTTCCCTAGGCTTAGAAAAGGGTGCACAGGTGGATGAAAGCAAAACACTCTATTTCTCGAAGAGCTGAATATCTCTGTCTCTAGTGCAGTTTGGCTGTTTTGTTTCATGGCTGCCAGCTTGTCCAGGACATAACCTTTCTATCTACTAATGAAGCACAGTGCATAGATATTTAGGTATTTAACAGTATAATAGATAGCCTTTTACGATCTCTACTATGAAGACACACAATTAGATATATGGGTTTAAACAGATAAGTTAATGGGTAGTTTAATTTGGCTATAGACATTAATGTTTGGATGGTATGTCATATCATGATCGACATTTTCCTTCTGTTAAGATGGCAGGGTCTTCGTGTGGTTTAACATCTCCTAACCAGTTAGAGAAGTGTTAAGGCTTGTAAGAACATCAGCCGTGGGTTATTCCTCCAAGGAAGAGCCAATAGCCATTATAGATCCTGGGATATACAGGCAAATGGCTCCCTCTGACACAGGTATTTCCAAGGCAGATGCAGGTCGTAGCGTGGTCTGCAGAGTCGGGACTCAATGGCCTCAATTTTCGTGGTTAGTAGTCTTAATGGTGACATCTCTGCATCCAGAAGACCATCATGTATTGCAAGTGCGGTCCCCAAATCAATTCCATAGGAGTATCAGTCTTCAACAGCAGGGCCTTATCGCTCTCCTCCTGCAGATATCCCAGTTAGGAGGCAAGGAGCCTTTAACCATTTGTGGGGGCTTGGATCCCTGGCTCAACATCTCCTTGGTAGGTTAATCCATTGCTGATATCAAACTTCTCCTGTATTAGATAGGTTGTTGGTTAAAATTACGGAAGGAGTCTTTATGATTATTATTTTGTTTCTGAATAGAAATAATCCTTCTACGGTCACAGTTTCTATGGTCCATTAGTCAATTAAAGAAGGACGGTTTTCTGATGGTTCAGGAAGACACTTCTATAAGACAGATGGTTCCAATCTATAGCTGGAGAATGACTCTAATCATCCGCTTATGTTCTCTTTATTCTATGGGGGGGGGTTAAGAACGCTCTCTTGTATTGAAAACTTTGCAGCACCGAGAAGGTAAGCGTCGTTGTGAATCATAATTAAAAATAGTTGTGTACTGTAGATCCAAAGAGGGGCCTGTTGTCTGCACAACCTGAGGCATTTCTTCCCTCAATGCGCAGATGGAGTCAACCTTCTGCTGGTACTTTCTGTACATACTACTACTGCAAAGCTGCATTTTCTTTCTTTCAGGGCCATTAAGTTGGTGAGAACTCTGGCCTGTTGGAACATACAACCTTTTCCCATAGTTAGTTTTATGATTGGTTGCAAGGTTTTTGACAAAAATTTTCACATAGCTATCTTATGATCCTCCTTTTTTATTTAAGGTGTTAGTTTGACCCATGATCTCAAAAAGCATTTTATTATACATACCTATAGATTAGGGGGAAACATAGGCACAGAATTTCATCAAGTTTCACTCCATGTGTTTTGGGTTACTGTCTTTCTTACTTTTTTTTTTTTCATTTGTTTGGTTATCTATCCTATAGGTGAAAGAGATTGCTACATGGTGATACTATATGCACAGCAAAATTATAGAGACATTTTTTTATACCACATCCAAAGTAATTGTTTATTACAGATTTAGTTAAAGCTAAGTGGACAAAGCAATTTATATCACCAATACTCAGATACATAATACCCCGTTTTTTAATCAGCCTTTCATCAAGTTGTCCAAATACTCCATATTCTACTTTATACTAAGTCCTTAAAGCACGCATATATACTTGTACAGACGATGCTGGGCAAACGTGGATACTTGTTGAACACATGTCTGAATAAACATGCACAATCGAATATACACCCGTCGTCCCTCCTCACCCCGCCCACCCTCCAGTCACCGAGTCACATTTCAGTCAGCCTTCGTGATGCAAATTTTCTGTTGTTGTTCTTTTTGAACTGTGCATCCCTCCTCTCCACAAGAAATATTTATACTGGGTTATTGGTATAGGTGTCCACTTATGAGAGATACCATTTGTCGTTTGTTTTTCTGGACTGGTTGTTACTTTTCACTAACAGTGATGTCTTTAAGCTCATCCATTTCTTGCAAATTTCATGATGTCTCTCTGCATCTTTCTTTACTGCTTGCATAGAATCCTTGTGTACATGTACCACATTTTCTACCACGTCGTCAGTTGAGGGCTCTGGGTTGACCTAGTTTTTTGCTATTGTGAACAGAGCGGCAAATATAGCTTGCATTCTCTGAGGTAAGATGATGTCCTTGTGGAGTATACTACACGAAGAGTTGGTATGACTGGTCAAATGGAAAGGAATCAATTTCGAGTCTCTAAGGGTTCTCCCACTCTGTTTTCCACAGTGCTGCCAAGTTTACATTCCCACTACAAACAATGGATGAGTGTTCCCCATTTCCCCAACACCCTCCAGCACTTGGCATCATTTGTTTTCTTGTCCTAGCGTCCTATAATACTGGAGTAAGGTGGTATCTAAGGTGGTTTTATAATGGTTTGTATTGGGATCTCCTTATTACTTAGCAGTTGAATCACTGTTAAGGTGTTTCTCAGCCATCCTCTAAGTTCCTCCTCTGTGAAGTCTCTATCAGATCTTTACTCCCATCTTTTGGGTGTTCATTTTTTTCTTCTTTCTTTGTTTTTTGAGTACTTGTATATCGTGGAGATTAATGCTTTGTCAGATGTATCTGTTGTGAAGGTTGCCTCCCACTATCTGTGGTTTTTCCCTCTTCACTTCCTTTATTGTTTCCTTTGATGTACAGAAGCTTTTGATTAATAGAGGGTCCCATTTGTCAATTGAACCCTGACTAACGTGTACTTCTTGTGGCACGCGTGTCCGGATTTAAAGAAGTCTTGTTCTATCGCCTGATCCTTGTAGTCTGCTGCCAATTTCTCTTCTATCACTCACATCACACAGAGTTTTGGATGTCACTTGGTAGGTCTTTTGATCCATTGGAATTGACTTTTGTACAGGGGTGAGGTAGGGTTTTATTTCAAAGTTATCTTCTCAGACAGTGGTGGATCCATTTTGCCAAGCACCAACTTGTGAAGATGCTGTCTTCCTCCATGTGTCTTCTGGCTTCCTTTAAATCAAATATGAGATGGCCTGAAATTATTTGCATCAGGTTTGGAGTCTTCAATTTTGGATTCGCATTGGTCAACTGGTCTGTTTTTTGTGCCAGTACCAGCAGTTTTTATGTACTTGGCTCTGAGTATATTTTGATGTCTGGTAAGAAGATTTCCCCGTAATTGCTCTCGTTTTCTACCCAGAGTTGCTTCTGGCTATTCGGGGTCTGTGTTGTTTTTCAAAGAAATTAAGGACTTATCTTTTTCCAACCTGTGAAGAATCTGGCTCTTGGGGATTCTTATTGGGATTGCATTAAATCTGTATACAAGTTTAGGTGGAAGAAGACATTTTTACTATATTTGACTTTCCCAATCCATGTGCATGGGAGGTTTTTCCATCCCTGATTCTTCTTCATGTTCCTTCTTCAATTAATTTCCTTCTTCAAGGGTTTAAGTTTTGTTGTAGAGGTCCTTAGTATTCTTTGGTTAGGTTTTTTCCAATGTATTTTATTTACTAATTTATTATTTAAAAATTTTTATTTATTGTTTTTGAGGCTAGGGTGAGTGGGAAGGCCTCCTTAAATTCCTTCTTTCTCAGCTGGCACTACTGTTTGTGTAGAGAACATCTAGTGATTTGTCTAGGTTATTTTTGTATCCTGCCACCTTACTACTGAAGCGGCCTAATCATTCTATTCTAAGGAGTTTTCCCTGGGTGGAGTTCTTAGCAGCCCGTAAGTAGAAATCATATATACAGCAAACAGCGGATAGCTTGGACTCCTTCCCTTTTCCTATCAAACTCCTTTAATTTCCTTTCCCTGCCTTATTTGGCCCTAGCCAGGGATTCAAGCACTATGTTGGAAAAGGAGTGGTGACAGGGGACAACCTGCCGGAGATTTCCTACCCTTAAGGGGAATGCTTCTTTTTTTTTTTTTTTTTTTTAATTTTTCTCTATTTAGAATTGTGTTGGCTGTGGGTATTTTGTGTATGGTTTTGATTACATTAAGATATGATCACTCCAATCCAATTCCCTCTAGGCCTCTAGGACTTTAAACATGAACGGCTGTTGGATTGTGTCAAAGGCCTTTTTTTTCCCCGTGTCAATTGAGATGATGGTGTGGTTGTTGTCTTTATTTCATCAGCCGTTTATATGCTTGATGGTATGTATTGATTTTCGTATGTTTTAACCATCCGCATCTCTGGTATGAATCCCACTGGGTCATGGTGGGATGATCTTCTTGAGGTGGGTCTGTATGGCGATTTGCCAGTAAATCCTATTTAGAATTTTGGCATCTGTGTTTCATTAGGGAGAATGGTCTATAGTTCTCCTTTTTAGTTGCAATCCTTTTGCCTGGTTTTGGTATTAGAGTGATGCTGGCTTCATAGAACAGGGATTGGGAGAACTCCCTCCATTGGTATCCTTCTAAACAACGTGAATATGAATGGTTGTAAGTCTTTTTTGAAATATTTTATAGAATTCTGCGGTGAAACCAGCGGGGGGCCTGGGCATTTTTTGGTTGGGAGGGGCTGCTTATTAAACATCTTCAATTCTTCACATATTAGTTGTACTGTTTAAGCTGGCGATCTTCTTCTTGGGTTGAAGCTTCTTTTGGTGATTCCCAATGCCAGATTTCATCCATTTCGCTATTTTTCTCTTATGTTTTCAAATTTGGTAGAGAATAGGTTTTTAAAATATTCCGTATGAATTTGTCTGGTCTTTTCAGGTATCGGTTGTGAATATTTGCCACTTTTTCATCACAGATTTCTATTGATTTGGAGTTTGTTCCTTCTTTCTTTTTGGTTAACTGGGCTAAGAGGTCTGTCATTTGGTTTATTCTCTCAAAGAACCAGCTTTTTGGATTCATTGATTTTTTGTTGGTTTTCTTTGTTTCTATTTCATTTGAGCTCTGCGCTGATTTTTGTTATGTCTTCTTCTTGTCTTGCTTGCTGCGTTTAGGGTTCATTTTTTGTTTTTTTTTTTTTTTTTTTTTTGTTTTTTTTTTTTTTTGTTTTTTTTTTTTTTTTGGTTTTGTTGTTGTCTCTCAAGTTTTTTTTTTTGTTGTTGTTTTTGTTTGTTCACTTGTGCTCTTTTATTTTTTTAAGGTAGGCAATTAGAAGCTAAACTTAACTGTTCCTCTTAGGACTGTTGTTTAAAGTGGGCCCATAGGTTTTTTTGCTGCGTTGTATTAATAATGTCCATATCCAGTTTCCAGAAGGTTTTTTTTTATTATGTCTTTCTTTTATTTCTTCTCTTTCCTCTCTTCTTCCTTGACCCATTCATTAGTAAGGAGAGTGTTGTTTAGAGGTCTCCATGTGTTCTTGTAGGATGTAGGGCTTATCCTAGTGTATCATGATATTGAGCTTTATTGCACATTGGTCTGATAGAATGCAGCATGAGAGATTCAAGTCTCTTTGTATTTGTTGAGTTTTTTCCCTGTGGCCCAGTATATGAATCTATTTTGGAGAATGTTCCATGGGGGGCTGAGTAGAAAGTGTATTCTCTGGTGGTTTGGGTGGAATAGTCGATAGATGTCTGTGAGGTCAATTTGTAGTATTGTATCATTCAGTTCAAATGTCCCTCTGTTTATTATATATCCTTTGTCTGGTTGATCTGTCTAAAGTATTTAGTGGGGTATTAAAGTCCCCGACTATTAGTGTACTGCTTGGGGTTTAATCCTGAGCCGTAAGATCCTGAAGAAGTCTCTTTACAAAGTTTGTGGGTGGTGCGCTGTGGCATTGGTGCATAGAATATTCATAGTGGTGGAGATCTTCAATCAATCGATTTTCCCTTTAAGAAGGATATAATGGCCCTCTTATAATGGCCTTTCCCTTCTTTGTCTCTGTTGATTTCTGTTGCTTGAAGTCTATTTTGGGTCTGATATTGATAAAGCGACACCTGCTTTCTTTTGGTAAAAATGTGCTTGGAATATTTTCTTTTTCTTCCATCCCTTCCACTTAAGTTGGTGTCTGTCCTGAAATTGTGATGGGTTTTCTTGCAGACAGCTATAGATGGGTTTTGTTTCCAAATCCATTCCTCCATCCTCCCAGTATATGCCTTTTGATTGGGAGAGTTCAGGCAGCAAGCGCCCATTAATATTTAAGGGTATAATTGGAAAGATGGATGTTTTTTTTTTCCTTTCATCACTTATTATCCATTGGACGTTTGTCTCTGAAGAATTATCCATGGGACGGTTTAGTCTCTGATCTAACATCGAACGACTTCTACTCCTATGTTTATATTTTTATTAGTTCCTTTTTTCCTACGACGTGCTTGAAGGATAGTTACTCCTTCTCTCTTCTGTGATCCTCTCTTCTGGCCCTTTGAATGGGCTTTCAAGCTTGGCGGAGAGTTGGTTTTTTCCTGGACATGTATTCTATCATCTTGTTTTTGTCCTGGAAGATTCTTCTCTCTCCTTTAACGGTATTGGACTTTTGCTGGGTAAAGTATTCGGAAGTCTGGGTTGGCATCCATAGTCCTTTTAACACTGGGAATGCTTTGCTCCATGTTTTTTTTTTTTTTTTTTTTTTTTTTTTTTCTTTTTTCTTGTTTTCATAGTTTGCTTTGAGAATTCAGTTGTAATTCTTATGGGTCTCCCTTTGTATGTGACTTGTTTTTTCTTTTGTGGCCGTCAGAATTTTATCTTTGTTTTTGGCATCTAGCATTTTTTTTTTTTTTTTTTTTTTTTTTTTTTTTTTTTGTTTTTTTTGTTTTCTGATTTTTTTCTTGTATATTTGGGAGGCCTGGTTGTGCTTCTTGTATTTTGAATGGGATTGTTCGTACTTGTTAAGTTTGGGGAAATTTTCAAATCTATTTTGCTATGGAAGAGCTATAAATACAATTCTCTTGAGATTCTTCTCCTCCTCGATCCCAGATTGGAGGTTTTTTGAATCCTTTTCATAGAGTGTCCCATTCATAGTGTTGCACAATTCCTGGTTTTTCCATTTTTTTGTATTTTTAAATTTTTCCATAATCCTTTTTAATTTGAGTTTTTTTTTAGTTGCTCTGTGTTTAATCCGGCCAGATATGATATTCTTTGTTCTGTTGTTTCTGGCTTTGCTCAGCCTCCTCCATTCTATTTCTTTTCTGAGGCTGTTTTCTTTCCTTTCCTTTCCTTTCGCTTTCTTCCTCGTTTTTTCCGTTCTTCCTGGTTTGGATAAGTGTTTATCTATTTACCTTTTCATTTCACCATAAACCGTGTGGATGTTTCCTTAATATACTATCATTTTGCCTTTATGAAGTTTCTCAAGCTCTATCTCATTCTTTCTTGGTGGGCTCCTTACTTTACTTTGTTCATTGTTGGCATCCTTTTGTCAGGTGTTTCGTTCCTTTCCTTAGGGTGTTTTGTTTTGTTTTTCTCTCCCTCTTGTTCTTTCCTGTGTTTGCCATTCTCTCCCTCTGTCTTTCTCTGGAGTTTGTCAGATCGCCTCTTCCTGTAGTTTGTTATTGTATCCCTCTAGGTCCTTTTTGAGTTTTTTTATTCTCTCCCCCTCCTCGTCTTTACTTCTCTGAGGTCTCTTCTTCCTTTAAGGTTGTCCCATTGTAAAGTCCCTCCCAGGGTCCTTTGTTTGTTGAGTTTTTCATTCCCCTCTTCTTTCTCTGAATTCTTCTTTAGTTTCTTTAATTTCTCTGCATAGGTCTGTCATTATTCCTCTAAGGTCTGTTCTGTCTTGCTGGGGTCACCTGCAGGGGGATCGATTGTAGCTGTCTCCTACGCGGGTTGGTACACTTGTGTGCAGAAAATCCTGTACCTTTCCCAATGTTGTCTCTTCGTCGTCTCCCTGGCATGTGGGTTTCCCTTTTGTTGTCAAATCTCAAAATGCCTTTTCAGTTTGTTGTAAGGTGAAACTTGTTTTATTATTTGCTATGCCGTCCTTCCAAAATCTCATTTTTTTTTTTCCTTCCTTCCCTCCTCTATGTTTTTTTTTTTTTTTGGAGGGCTGACTTGTCTGTTTTCAGGCTTTCACTTTTGTTTTTTTAGGGTGGGGGCGGGGCCACCCAGCCGGGGAGCCACGCCTTGGCAGGAATTAGGAGTCGGGTCTAGGTCCGCCAGTCACTGGGCCCCCTTTGCCACAACTCAGCAAACCAATTGTCCTGCACCCGTGGGTCAATGCCCTGATTCTACCTTGCTGGAGCGGTGGCAGGCTTGTCCTGAGCCCTACCCTGCTCGGCACCCCGATTTGTTTATTTTTCATTGGTGTTTAGTTCATAGAGACCTTAGATGATAGCTAGGCTTGGTGGTGCATGCCTTTAATCCCAGCACTCGGGAGGGGAGGCAGAAGCAGGCAGATCTTTGTGAGATCAAGGCCAGCCTGATTTACATAGTAAGTTGCAGGCTAGCTGGGACAATGGGAAGATTCTTTTAAAAAAAAAAATCAAAAGAAAAAAGATTTTAAAAAGAATTTAGATGGTGATAATTAAGATAATATTGATGAAAACTCTCACTCTAAATAATATAAACCTTGACTGCTTACTTTGAAGCAACCAGTAAAATTTCTCCTTTGAAGAATAAGACATTAGTCTTTGATAGATGTCCAGGTAGTTCCTACCAGTACATGCCTCATGAACAAATTTTGCAGGTGCATTGTGCCTTCATTAAGATTGATTTATTCACTTAATAGGTGTTCATTAAAAGTTCCCATGTTTTTGATATAGTGTAGGAAACTGAAAATATAGAAGTTAACTGTGCAATATACTCTTCTTAAAATTTGCAATTTAAAGGACAAATAAGAGGCTATAAACGGAGATGGGCAACTTATAAAAGCTTTATAAAAGATTTTATGCAACTAAGGAAATGTGTGGCTGCTCTTATTTTTTCTATTTTTGCCTACTTGGTGTGCAAAATTGTTTATTGTTTAAATTTGCTTTTGAAACCAATGAGATTAAACACAGTTTTATAAGTATACAGATTGGCTTTCTTGTCTAAGTTGTCAGAGACTAACTTTTGTGCATTTTGGAAGTGACAAGCTTATTTTTTTTCCTTACTGAGTTGTAAGCTTTTATAAAAGCTATCTATATTTTGTCTTTGAATTTTGTACCAGATTATTTCTGACACATACAAGTGGTTAACCCCTGGAAAATAGGGAGAAAGTCTTCAAAACATTCATTGTCTTCCAGGCAAGACCCAGCCACTATAATTAGGAGTTCATAGCAGCTGTGCATCTCTACCCTGAGTCTGCACAAGAATGGACCTGCAAGAAGTAATCAGGCATGGAAGGAGAAGAGGGTCCCTCACTACTGAACCATTTGCTACTGATAGATTCAGGGGAAGGGGAACCAGTTTTATATCCACTGGTGAACCCACCAGGCTCTCGTGAATCATTCAAATCTCATGGTCACACAAACAACCCTGGGAAAACTAATGGGTCAAAGATTGAACCAACAGTCTTTAATCTGATAAAGGGAGTGGTAGGGAGAAGGAGGCATTGATAGGTATGGGAGGTAGACAAGAATGGACAATGTAAAGGGTCATCAGACTGCATCATCCACATGCATGAAATTATCAAATAAGTAAAGAACCTGCTACCTTCTCCTCCTAGTCAGTTAGGCCTGTTTTTCCTTCCATTGCAATTCTTCAGCCTTATCCAACAATTTTAATTTTCTCTATTTCTTGATCTCTTCCATCAGCATTCAGTTCTTTTCCAACACAAACAGAATTCTTCCTTCCATATACCTAATGAATGCCCACCCCCATGGTGGTCGAATTTCTCTGGCTGCCTCCATTTACTTACCTCTCCAAGAGCTGCAGGTCAGATCTTGCTCTCTCTCCAGTTCCTGCATACCATTTAATCAAGTGGGTTCACATATGTGCAAAGATGGAAAGGGGAAAATGCAATTTTCTTTATTTCAGCAGTTAATTTTGTAATTACTGATTATTATGTAGTGCTCTCATCTGATAATTCAACAGTTTTACTATCCAAATGAACTATGAGGACTATTTAACCAGTATTTATATATGCAGTCCCCTGCCCTTGACCAGACAACTTAGAAGTAAAGGAAGGCTTATGAATTCTCATAGTGACTAGAACTTGTAGCTGGGTTGCACATGGGTCTCTCTTTTGTCCTTTGAGTCCTCCCTAAACTGTGTGGCTATTTATGGGTATTCACTTGCCTTTGAGTATCCTGACATCTGGATCAACAGCCTGCAGCTGGAGAATTTGTGAACTGTGCTTTAGGTACTAAGTGAAGCCAGTTCTTCCTATCAGGCGACCAGCCTCTGCCTCAGATCCTGCTGACCCTGGATATCCTTCGCATCATCAATATACCTTCTAAATGATCCTGCCCATTTGCCTATCTGCAAGCTTTCCTTTGACGGATAGGTTAGTCCTTTGAAAGACCTACTTAGTCTCAGAGCACATGAAAGAAACAGAGAACCTGGAATCTAAGGGTGTGGAGTTGTACTTACAGTCTGCTAAAAACTCTCTCAAACTTGTATCCCCCTTGTCTTCATGAAGCCATCTCCAAATCTGGTGTACAGAATCTTCCAAGAACCATTTTTCCTGAGACAAAAGGCCAGACACACACGTGCTCCGGTGTCTTGGATTTTTCCCCAGAGCCTCTGAATTGGCTTCCAGCAGGCTTGCATCCACTTTCACCTCAAGCACTGAGACTTTGACTTGGAGCAGGGATAATACCACTGGAGCCTTTGTTCTTTGCTCTGCCTTTTCCTCATTCTTGGAGTAGCCACGCTTCCTTTTCATGTTTTGTGGGAACTTCCCTTAGATCAATATCTGAGCTTTTTCTTTCCTCAAGGATTCTTTGTTCAATTGTCACCTTTCTCTGAACAACTGATTTAGTGGATCAGAAACTTCAGATCAGCATTAAGAGGAAATTTGAAATTTAGTTTAATATTTTAACAGTTATTCATATCGTAGCTCTGGGGTGGAGTTCTCTCTCACTGAAATACTTAGACATGTTTTACCTTGTTGATCATCCACAACTCTTGAAATAATAGCTTTTATCTTAAAAGTTGGTAGTATCTCCACACTTACTTTTCTCTCTAGTTAGAGGTTAGTCTTTCTCAGTCAGCCTTAACTATCTGATGGCTGAGATGTACTCGCTGCAATCCTGGTCTATTTTCACTCTCTACTCTGTCTTTTTGGATTACCTCATAAATCCAATTTGTATGCAATTAGTTGTATAATATATGAAATATAATCCAGACATTTTCTCCATGATCCAGACATGTATAGCTAATTGAGTATTATTTGTACCAGGCTTGTTTCCAAACACACAGATTCAACATGCCCCTTATGTATTGCATAATAAAACCTGCCAAATTGACCAATTCCACATTTCCTATCAGTGCATATATGCTCCAGTCTTATAACCCAGACAACTAAAACTAGGAAGGAATATCTCTTTAATTCATATTTCTCTAAACAATGGCCTAATCCATTCTCCCTTCTTTCCATTCATGTTTTGAATCTTCATTGTCAGAAAACTGGCCTGAACTGCCTCATGCCCCACTACATTTTAACATAGTACTCCAGAATCAATTTTGCTACCTTCCCTTTTCTCCCTCAGTAGTCAGAGTCATTGCAGTCTCCCAAGTGAGTTAAGCTTGCCTCCTTTCAGTTTTCTCATTTGTAGCATGTGGAAAATAATACGTTCTGCTTTAACTTTATACAATAATATTAAAATTAACACTATTTCACAGATGAACATTTTCTGACACATAATAAAACTATGGAATATCATTATCATCCTCATTGTCAAAACTATCCTGTTTGTAATCCATCCATGGTTTATTATCCTCTTCATAATGGTGCTCAAAATCCTCAGCATGGCCTAAAAGTCCTGGTATTATGTGGTCTATATCTGTCTTATCTAGAGACACAGTGTCCCTCGCTTATTATGCTCTAATCACAATACTAACTTTGCTCTGCCACAAAGGCCTCCCATTGCCCCCTCTCCTTGGAATGTCCTGTCCTACACCTAAACTGCTCCATTCCTTCTTGTCCTGTGGAGTTCAGTCAATCATCATTTCTCCAAAAACATTCCTTGATGACCCAAACCGGAGCATATCTTCTTCACACACTCTGCCTTGCAGCATCCACAGCCATCGTAAATCAAGTTGTTTTCTATACGACTGCTTGCCTAATGATTGCCCCTGGTTGTCCTACCAGAATGTGAGCTTCAGCAGTGCAGGAATTGTCCCTATTTTGTTTATCTTCCTAGTCTCAGAATTCAGCCTGCTATATGGGATATTATTGAGAAATGATATTACTGAGATAATAATTCACCCTAAATATTTTTGCAGTGATAGAAATAGGCTAGAAATATATGGAAACCCTGATCCATATTCTGATTTTTGTGCTTTTTTCAGGCTACTAATACATAGATAAAATACACTCTTGTGATGTCAAAAAGCAGTATTCAGTACCTAACAGCCAGTCAGGCAATCACAAGAGAAACAAGAGTACTGCTCAATGCATTGTGACCCTCAGATAAGATACATTGTAGATTATGCCTTTTAAATACCATTTGGGCTTATGTTATTTTGACTTATGAATTATTTATCAGACCTTAACCCCATCTTAATTTGAGAAGCAACTATATCAACTGGATTTAGTATCTTAGTAAAGGCCATACCATTTGTTTTCATGTAAATCCTAACATATCCTGTTACTTTGTATTGTACAACATAGTTTTTCATCTTGAGGCTAATAAAAGATTGAAAGATTTTGTTGAATATTTCCTAACTAGTTGCAGTTCAAACATAGGAGAACATTTGCATAGGTTTTTTTTTTTTCTTTTTTGGCTTTTTCCAGACAGGGTCTCCCTGTAGCCCCAGCTGTCTTGGAACTCACTCTGTCGACCAGGCTGGCCTTGAACTCACAAAGATCTGCCTGCCTCTGCCTCCCTAGTGCATAGGTATTTTTATGATTAGATTATTTACTCAGCTTGTTTGTTGGTTCAGATTTTGTTCGAATGAGTTGCTTCTGCTTCCATTTCAGAAATATCCTTTCTGCAAGTTATACTGGTTTATAATGATTATAAGTTCTATGTGTGTCCAATATCATCATGGAATTGATATAAGTATACTAATACTGACCTAATTTAATTTTCTGGGAATTAATTCTCCTTGATTATGGTATTCTATTATTTTAGAATGCTAACACCTAGTGTATATAATAGTATGTGTGTATGCTATGCTTGCATGTACAAATATAGGCTAATGTACAAATTAATGTCCATATTTCTAAAGTCATAACAGAAAATAAAATGGAAATAAAACTACACAACTACTCAAAAAATCAGTTTCCTTCACTTTGGTCTCTAATTCTGCCAACTAATTATCATCATGGTGATTATTAAAGACTGGTCACAGGCCTTACTTGTCAGATACATATGTATTTGACTAATAAAATGTGACATCGAATTACTTTTCAATAAATATGATTTTCTAGGAAGAGCTAGAAATATTTTAGCACTAATTGTTTATCATTCTAAGTACAATCATTTCAGGTATTTGGGCAGATACTATCTTTCTAAATAGAGCATCAAAATCCCAGCCATCAGGATGCAGAGGCAGGACGATCTCTGTGAGATCAAGGTCAGCCTGCTCTACATAGTGACGTGCAGGCAGGCTGGGACTAGGAAGACCCTGTCAACAACAACAAAACATCCACCATCCATGAGGAGCTAAATCAGATACCTTTGACTATGAAATTTTGAGACATCTTCAGTAGAGAGCATCCAGGGCTGCTTCTGTGGAGTTTACAGTAAGGTAATAAGATGTAAAAGAGATGCATTTCTTTCATATCTGTTAAATATCTATCCTGATCAGAAACTCTTATTCTACAATAAAGATCCAGCAGTGAATAAGAGTTCCCGTTCCTGTCCTATTTGTACTAGTCAACTTTCATTGTCTCAAAATAACTGAGTAAAAGACCTTAAGAAAAAGCTTTGTTTTGGCTCCCAGTTTAAAAATTTTTGGTCCAGGGTCAGTGGACACAGTTGCTTTTGGGGCCAGGGTTAGGTTTAAGAATCGTGGTGAAAGGGTATGTGATGCAACAGAAAGACAGAGGCCAGGGCCAGTTGAGCCCTTCAGAGGCAGATTCTCCAGTCTAGACTCTACCTCCTTATAGCCCTTCAGGTATGGGCTCATTACTGAGATTAGTGCCTCCAGGACCTAGTCACCACTTAAGCACCAGGTGTTAGGACCAGGTTTTCAACATCAATACATGAGCTATATGAGGTAAACATCCAACAAATAATGTCTTCCTTCACAAAATAAGTGACATGCCAAAATAACGAGAATGCAGTTCTGTAGAATACCTCAGATTTCTCTGTTCTCACAGACACGAGGAATGAACCACAGGGACAGAGAGGGGCCAATAAAGTAGTAAGGATTGTATTAAGTAGAAGATGGAGATGAAGTTCCCCTGCTAAAAGGGAGCAGTTCTGGGTGAGTTCCCAGCACTGGCAGTGGAATGTCACAGATTCTGTAAACTTTGAGGCAGATAAATGAGCTTGATTGTAGATGTCAGTGGGGCAAAACTTGGAGGTCACCTGTAGGGTCACAGAGCCTGGGAAGTCTCCAGGAAAGCTATGTCCAAACTACAATCTGTAATACTGATTCTTTGTAGGAATGGGAAATTTAGGTCTAAGCATTTGGTTGGTACATGTGGCAGTGTTCCGGGCTGATATAATCCTGCCTGCGGTGTGATGCCATTACTGTAGGAGGCCCCTCTGTCTTTCTGTACCTGTCTGTTTTAAGAATTGGTCTGTCTCTTATCTCAGAACAACATAGTCTCAGGACCTTGGACTGAGGCCTATTCTTGGTCACGACACGTTAGGATTCTATCTCTAACCTGCTCTTTTCAAAAGTTTTATCAGAATACATAGAGATCATATTTTATGTCACCTTTGTAGACCACCCTTGGGCTTTGAGGCTTTTCTAATATAATCCTAGCACTTGGGAGGCAGCGGCAGGCAGATCTTTGTGAGTTCAAGGCCAGCCTGGTCTACAGAGTGAGTTCCAGCACAGCTGGAGCTACAGGGAGACCCTGTCTCGAAAAGACCAAAAATAAAAAATGAAAAAGAACATAAGCATTTGCTAGGAGGAGTCAGTACTTTGAAAAGGCAAAAAGCGGGCTGGAGCGATGGCCTAGCGGTTAAGAGCGCCGACCGCTCTTGCAGAGGACCCGGGTTCGATTCCCAGCACCCACATGGCGGCCGAGAGCCGTCTGAAACTCCAATTCCAGGAGAACTCCAGGTCCAGGGGAGTCCGACGCCCTCTTCTGACCTCCGCAGCATTGCACGTCACGGGTGCACAGACTTGCATGCAAACAATACATTCATACACATACGGAAATAAAAAAATAAAAAAAAAAAAAAAGAAAAGGCAAAAAGCTTGAATGCCACCCAAAAGGCTTTCTGTCCAAGGTATATATCTCTTGAGATTAATGACAAAGTATACTTACAAAGCTAAGGATGTTTTTGAGTGGAAAGTCAGATGGGTTAGGGAGATAAGAGGTTTTTTATGAATGACAGCAATGTTGTGAAGTAGTTTTAAAATATTTTTATTTATTTATTTTTATTTTTTTTTCATATGTGTATGAATGTATTGTCTGCATGTAAGTTGGTACACCCGTGCCGTGCAATGTCGCAGAGGTCAGAAGAGGGTGTCAGATTCCCCTGGAACTGGAGTTAAAGGTGGTTTTCAACTGCCCTGTGGGTGCTGGGGATCGAACCTGAGTCCTCTGCAAGAGCAGTCGGCGCTCTTAACCACTAGGCTATCTCTCCAGCCCCTAAAATATATTTTTATATTCATCGGTTAGAAACTTCAGTGCCATTTTATTGAGTAGAATATATCTTCAAAATTATTTTTTAAATAGATTTTCTTTTTTTGTTGTTGTTTTGTTTTTTTGAGACAGGGTCTCCCTGCAGCCCCAGCTGTCCCAGAACTCTCTATGTTCAACCAGTCTGGACTTGAACTCAGAGATCCACCTGCCTCTGCCTCCCAAGTGCTGAGATTAAAGCCATGCACCACCACACCTGGCTTTAAAATGTAGTTTCATACTAATTCAGAGCATATAACTTAACTTCAGGAATTTTGTTCTGTCTATTGATGTGATAGTTAAGTTGTACACTGATGGTTCTCAGGAGTGGCCAGGATAGATACCAAAATACAGAAAAATAGTTTAGACATTAGGTTGTTTTGGGGCCTCTATTTCAGGTAAGGGACAGCTAAAATTAACAATAATAATCATAATTTAAATCCCCGACTTGTTCTTATTTTCTCTGAACAATAAAGAAAGAAAGAAAGAAAGAAAGAAAGAAAGAAAGAAAGAAAGAAAGGAAGGAAGGAAGGAAGGAAGGAAGGAAGGAAGGAAGGAAGGAAGGAAGGGAGGGAGGAAAGAAACCACCTATACCCATCACACTTAAACCTCTGAAGAGCAGTTCACCATGGAGTTTGACTAAGTGAAAACAGAGACTATACTGCTGCCCAAACACAGAAGCTTAGAGATGATCCTCACTGAAAAGACTAGCTTTCAAATGGCTTCATTTATAATAAAAGACACAGCATGGTTTCAGGCTCTAGCTGTGTAGGGCTGAGGGCTGATGGGGAATGCTGGGTGATAAGGTGATGTGACTACAAATATAACACAGACAAAGCTTCAAATTGACTGCTGCCCTAGTGCTTCCTGGAAAAAATGTGTGACTTTAAAACAGGCTCCCTGTAACTTGGGGAAATGTTCTTCCACTGTATGGAATTATTAATGGAATAGTTTATTGTACATTGTACATATACCATAAATACATTTTACATGTGCTTTATATATTTCAGTTATGTTTTGATCCTCACAATCTGTAAGCATAATTGTATTCATTTTATTTATGTTAAAATACGCTTAGAAGAAGAGAAGCATCACAAAAGCAGCATATAATAGAAAGCAGAGGAGCTATTGAACTCTAAGTTCAAAACTCTTTTTTCATTACAGAGAATACCTAGCTATTTACACAACCCTTAGTAACATCCCAGCAAATATTAGGGGTTTTCCTGAATATTACATATTATTTCCATATTTTATCTTCCCTGTCTTCTTTTTTTGTAACCCCTTATAAAACTGCACATAGATTTTTGGAACCATTATTTTCCCATCTTCTTAATTAGAACAAAAGTATTGATTTATTGTGTCTTACTCTTCAGGAACTAATTAACCCGTGTGTGTGTGTGTGTGTGTGTGTGTGTGTGTGTGTGTGTGTGAACTCAGTCCCACTCAGTCCCATGAGATTGTGGGAGACCTTCCAGATCAATTTAATTTGGGAATAATATTTTCTCACTTAATACATGCTGGAACTGCTTTGGTGAAAATAAATGGTCGTCTTCTTGTTTGCAGTTACCCCTTAAGCCCCTAAGATGTGCTTAAAAGCCAGACAAAATTCCAGCATGGAAATGGGAGCATAAAGGCCTGGGCCTCCTAACTGAGCAGCTCCTCAAAGGTAACATCTAAAAAATGGAGTCAGGTTGTTTTTAAAGTTGTGACCCCTGGTAGGCTGACTACTCTCCAGTACATGGTCTCACACCCAAAAGTCAATAGCAAAACAAATTGCACTTGATATGTTTGAAAATAAAAAGAGAGAAGACAAAGTTGAGTGGATAGGGAAGGTGGTGGATCTTAGAAGGGTTATGAGAGAAGAGTTAATATTATCAAACTATATTAAATAAAACACTCAAAGAACTAATTAAAAAAATGAAGGGTAGCCAGGCGTGGTCTTTCACGCCTTTAATCCTAGCACTTGGGAGGCAGAGACAGGTGAATCTTTATGAGTTCAAGGCCAGCCTGGTCTACAGTGTGAATACCAGGACAGCTGGGGCTACAGGGAGACCCTGTCTCAAAAAGACCAAAAAGAAAAAAATGAAGGGAAAAAAATTAGTGTTCTAGATTTTATGGTTGAGTATAGGTGAGTCAAATGACCTGTGAGTTTCTATATTTTCAACTTGAAAAAATGGTTCTAAGAAGTCTTGCTCTGATTTCCTCTCAGAATGACTAGAATATAAAATAAGGAAAGCACAACAAATGCTCTTTTCTGAGAAGTCTCACTATATATCCCATCCTGGTCTTGAACTTGCACTCCTGCCCCAGCCTATATTGTAATGACAAGTATACAGCATCATGCTGAGATGAAGGGGACTGAGATGATGGCTTACTATATAAAGTGGTTGCCTTGTAAGCAGGAGGACCTGACTCCTGATACCCAGAACCCATGTAAAGGCAAATGTGGCAGCACATGTCTATAATCTCAGTGTTCCTATATCGAGATTAGAGTCTAAGGCAGGAGAATTCCCAGAAGCTGGTGGCCAGTTACCCTGGTACACACAGCAAGGAATACATGTATGCCGTCATACATATGGGCCTCCATACACACACACACACACACACACACACACACGTACACCATACAAGTACATATCATATGTATACAAAAATAAAAATAAGAAAGGGGAGTAGGAATAAAAGCAGACTGGGGGTGAGAATGAGCTAGTAATGTTGCTCTGTGGTAGAGTGTTTGCCTGACATAAGCAAAGTCCTTGGTTTAACCCTCAGAACTGAAAATAATTAAAACTAAATAAATAAAATGAAAGCAAACAAAACAGTAAGGAGCTTGATAAACATCAGTTATCACATTTATTCTGTTATCATTTACAGCAGTAGATATAAAGCAGAAACTAATTTCCTAAGGTTCTCTGCTTTATAATATGCAGCCATTGTTTAAATGACCTATATACCAGCTTGTGGACTGACTGAGCAGCTATGGGGATTTCAGCCTCCTCAGAGTATAGACTGCCATTGGTGGACTACCCAGTCTGTACATGGAGGCCAGTACAGGAAGATCAAGACAGGATGTGGGCTTACTTGACTTCATTTGGGAGACCACGGGAGGGAAAGACCCCAGTGTGGAGCACAAGGGCAGGATTGATGGTTGTTTGGGCTTGCCAAGGAGGAGCCTTCAAACACTTCCTTAAGGAAAATATGACATCTTTTAGCAATAAAAAAGAAAGAAAAAAGGAAAATCCTCCAATTCAGGTGATATATATATATATATATATATATATATATATATATATCGAAGCAATACAAGTTAGAGAAATCAACAGCAAAAGAACTGGAAAAAAACTCTGGAAAGACTCAGAAAAAGATGCAAGACATGTATGGCAGAGTGCAAGGACTCAGGTAGGGGGCATGGAAAGGGAAGTGACTCTAAATTTGATTGAGAAATTATGTATGATGTATGGAAAAATTTTAATAACAATGAAAAAATTAATTTAAATAAATAAATAAATGACCTGTATAGTGACACTTTAAAAAAATGCATTAGCTTGCTCATAAAAAGGAGCATTTGCTCTATGCCAGGTACTTGGATATACTACTGTGTACAGACAGAAACTCTATAAGGAATGCCCAGCCCATTTTATAGAAGACAAAGCTGAGACTTTAACTTTTATAACATTAACTGTGAATCCTTTTCATTTATAAAATGTCTTTTTTAACTGGAACTTCCTGAAGTCAGGATTTCAGGTGTTCTTAAACCCTTAGTTACCTTGTTAACCCTGCATTTCCAGCATGCCACCCCCTGCTCAAAGAGCAGTGAGGGAGGGTGAATGAGTAAGGGAGGGTACACATGAATGAGTGAGGGAGGGTACACACATTAATGAGTGAGGGAGGGTACACGTGAATGAGTGAGGAGGGTACACATGAATGAGTGAGGGAGGGTACACATGAATGAGTAAGGGAGGGTACACATGAATGAGTGAGGGAGGGTACACGTGAATGAGTGAGCAGGAGTGTGGGTGCAGCAGAAAAGCACAGAAGCTACGGTATCGATGATATCATCTGGAGTCTGTTGTGCGATGTGTGTTTATACATACACATTCTCGAGCTGGCTGGAAGCCCACAAACTTAGTGACCAATGTGAGGGTCTAGTTATCTGGAAGACCAGTTCCACACATTAACATATAGCCATGATGATTTTTAATGCTTTTAAACACAGCTCTAAATTTTACATTGGTATCTGTAAGGCATTGTCTTCCTGAGCTCCTGCATTAGTCCGTTAGTTCTGGTTTAATGAGCACCATGATAAAAACAATTGCTGAGTATATCCAAACTGTTAGGCTACTATAAGCTGCTCAATCTAGATTTTTTATTAATATTTAATGAAGGAAACATATTTTATCTTTGTAACTCAAATGGTTTAAAGATCAATGTCTGTGATCCAGGACCATTAGCTACTTTTGTCGTGGAATATCATGCAGCCTGTCTAGACCACCATTTAATTTATCTAGGCTGTTTTCTGTTTCAGTGTTCCCTTCGATCTGGTGATAGTGTCATAGGCTTTCTCAGAGTCATTCTCTGGAACTGTCTTAAAGTAATGAATGTCAAATTGCTACCTGAATAACCTTAGTCATATATATTAACTAATTTTTATCACTTAAAAATTTCCTCAGGGTTAAAATTCATAAACGTGATAGGCAAAGTTAACAGTTTTCTTGAATGATTGAGGCACTCAACTTTATTATTATATGTGAGTCTAACAAATTTATTCTCAGGCTTGCTAGGTGAAAATCTTTTAACATAGTAAAGTATCCAAACAATTTGGTTGAGGTATTAGAGTTATAGATGGGAGATACATTTTTAAATGAGTCTGTAGCTATTGGGCACAGTTGAGAATAATTTACTTTTCAGGGAATAAAAATGAGTATATAACTTTTTGCCTAACTTTGCAATTTCTGTCACTCTGTGGTTGAATTGCAGTTGATCTGGCACCTAGCCGATTTGCAGTCTCTCCCATAGCTCCCCTCAAATTGTACTGCCTTAGGAAAGTAAATATTCCAAGAGAGAGGCCATAGGATATATTTCATGCCACAAAACTTTTATTGACTTAGATATGTTAATTAAAATGTCTACACTTTTCAGTTAATTGTCCCCTAAGTTCTAAATAAGCTGTTTATATGACCTCAAGATGTTTCAAGAAAAAAAAATGTAGGGATTTTCAAATAATACTTCTAAATTTCTTTTTGAGAAATAAATTGCAGGGGCTAAAGATAAAGACCATTAAAAAAATAAAAAAATAAAAAACATCTTGCCTAGCATGCACAAGCCTTTCAGTTTGATCCCTGGCCCTGCAAAAGGAAGTTTTAAGTAAAAATATTTAAATGGCAAGTATTGTGGTACATATACCACCATTTGGGAAGCTGAGATAGGATGATTTCAAGTGTGTGAGGTCAAACCAGTTTATGTAGTAATTACATATGAGCTTGGGGAGGAGAGGGGGTGGGGGGGACAGAGACGGAGAGAAAGAAGAGACAGGAGTGTGTTCAGCTCTATTATCTTTGGCAAAGGTATCCGCATACACTAAGTAAAGAATCAGGTTTTTCTCTACAAATTTCTTTATTAATGATATGTGAATAGCAAAGAATACAATCCCTAGTCACAAAACAAATTCAGTATATTTAAATGAGTAAATCACTGAATAAACAGAAAAAGGAATGTTCTCACCCACCCAACTTTCATAGTCTTCTTCATCCTAATGTAATCGTAACAATGGATGACAGTAATGGTATAAGCCTATAATCCTGGGACTCCGAAAATTGAGCCCGAAGAAGCAGGGGTTCAAGTTCAGTTCTAGCACCCACCTGATGGCTAAACACCATCCGTAGCTCCAGTTCTGAGGGGATCTGTCACCTTCTCTGATCTCTGTGGGCATTTCACCCATGGATATACTTACATACATGCAGGAAAACTACTCATATAGATAAAATAAAAAATCAATCAATAACAAGTAAAAATAATTAGTTTTATTATTATTAGTGTGGGGCATATGCATGGGCACGGGTGCTACGGCTTGCGTGAAAGTCAGAGAACAAAAAAAAAAAAGGAAGGAAAAGGAAAAATTTACCCTGATGTCAGCCTAAATAGGAAGTAGTTCAGCTGTGTAAAATTCTATTCATGTCTTTTAGTAGGCTTCTAAGACATCCCCAAGTAGCATCAGTGGGTGGTGCCTAAGCATGAATTCATGAGATTGTACATTACTCTGGTGTGTGTATATGAATATGTCATCTCTGTGAATATAGAGTATATGTGAATGAATTGAATATATGAAACTCATAGATACTAATTTGGAGTAGCAGTCAAAACCCGTCATGTGCTTACAATCTCATCCACCCCATGGTAGTTAAAATCTTCTGAATTCACTTTAGGATGAGAAGCTATGACACCCTGAGGCAGAGAGGATACTGATGTATCATCAAGTGCTGCAAAATAACATTATTTGGATGAAAAAAGTTTGTCTCCAAAACTCTATGCTGTGCTTTGTTAACAGAAATTTGTGTCTTGACCTTCTGAAAAAGATGCTGTTGTCAACTGGGCTTTGCTTTCTTTTCTTCTGAGGTTGTCACTTTTGCCATCTGGCAGATGTTCCTTCAGGGAGCAAAGGATTATGTGCATAAAACCTTTCATTATGTAGTTTGCTTGAGGTCAAGGGCAGAGCATATGAGCTGATTCATTGTTTATCATGTTGCTGTGGACATTAGAGGGTTTTATAAATGCACTGTGCTTCTGATATATATTCACAATGGAGCTGACATGGCAGACATACTTAGGCTTGAGAACTGTGAACTGCCTCCGGTTCAATGATAAACCAGTATTTTGCCACTTCTACATACCTTGGCTACTTTACTGTCTAAAAGATACATTCAAGAAGCAAAGAAAAACCTGAAAGATCTCCCTCTGGTGCCTGAGTCATAAAAATAAAATTTATTTCTACTGCAAAATAGAAGAAAGTAAACACCCCCATTTTCTTGTTTCTGCTGCTAAAGGGATGAATAAACACTAAAGAGATTTTTTTTATATTCTAGTTAAGCACCTTCTAAAGGAGCCATATACCTTTCTTTACTTCAACTCCATTTATTTATTTTACCTTCAGATGTAGGAATACTCTCAAGTTGATGCTAGGAATTGAATGTTTTATTTTGTGTTTTAAATCCTTAGAAAATTATGACCTCTTTAGAGAAAAATGATTTAGGAAGAACTTTCCTCTAGGAGAGGAAAGCAGACTCTGAGAGGAAACTGAAGTAGATTTCAAGCCTCATTTTCCTTTAAAGCGTGATTGGATTTAGTTGTGATTAAGAAGCTGGGGGAGCCATACAGGTGCATTAGTTCCTCCGGCTTCCATTGGGCAGCTGATTATTGCAGGGAACCTCTTCATACAGCAGGAGGCCAAAAGAGTTCCTTCTTTTTCAAAAGGTGAACTTCTTAATCTCTTATAATGTGAAGGAGGAAGAATAAACAGAAAGGAAGAAGTATTTAAATGTACTAGTTGAAAAATGCCTAATATAGAAACCATAAAGCGCTTAACAGTAATATCCATAAAGATAAGGCTGTGTTTATTTGTTATAAAGGAAACACTTTTGTATGCTCTGTACCAGCTGTGGTGGCAGTACCTATAAATTAACATAATCCTTCTTTGTGCAGTTAATTTTTATAATATAATGCAATAAACAGGGATAAGTACAATATAGGCCAGGGGCACAAAAAGACCTTGTTTAACCCAGGCCATTGAGTCCTGTCAGCTTTGCATAGCAGATGATTCTTGAGCTGCACTTAGATAAATGAAACAAAAGAAGAGGGAGGTGGCATTACTGTTTGGAACTGAAATAGGGGTGGGAATGAATGGAGAGAAAAGAAATGGGGGAGAGCCCAGATTTAAGCTGGGGGACCCAAGTAGAGAACTGAGTCTCCTGACTTGGTTTTACTTGTTTTAAACCCATTCATTTGTGGGCCTGAGCATCACTACCTTAGTGTCACCTGTGATGCACACAGGGCACATGATTTATATAGATCTCATTATAAATCAAAGATCTGTTAACAGAGACAATTTCTGATCTCCTAGTCTTGAAAGTCAGACTAAGATGTGAAGCAAATACACAGAGTTGTGTTATACTCACTGTACTCTGGGATTTGAGAAGGAAAATAGCTTGCTTTGCTTGTGAAAACTGGAGTGAGGTGCTATCAAGTGAGTCTCTCTAGAGCAAGGACAGTTAATTCCGGCCCTGGAAAGTAGAACTGAAATAAAGAGGAGGGGAGAAAAGAGCAAAGCTGCAGGTCTGATGAGGCCTGCAGATAAGCACAGGAAGTAGAGTGTGTAAGGTCAGGAAGGAAGACACACAGGGAGCCAGGGACACTGCAACCACACAGCTCTAATTCAGTGACTGTAGGAAGCTTCTCTTGCTGCGGGCAGGTACAGCACAGTCCTGCTAAGGGAAGGGGAGCACAGTGGCCACCTGAAGTCACTGTGGGGAACTGACTCTTCTGTGCAGAGGTCAGTTGGTCGCTTTCGTAACCCAACCTGAGAGGTAATCCCAACTCAGGTCCTTAGCCTGGGAAGTGGAACACCTCCTATTTGACTGTGCTTTCCCACCTTCCCAAAGACTGCCCGTCTCTGGACAGGAATTTCAGGCTGATGGCTGATGGCCTATCTTCAGCCTACACCCACTCACAATTCAATTCACAGGGTGGTGACCTAATAGGTCTCTGTCCAATGCCCACGCTAGCTTACCAGGCTGGTGGTCTGATAGACCTCTGTCCAACCCACTAGTCACCAACACTCGAAATCCAGGCCTGCTTCGGCCTGTATGTGTGCAAAATAACAACTGGAAATTCTGTGTAATGATAATGGAGAATTGGATTTATTGCCTGCAGCAACTCACTTTTATAAGCAAAATGACATCAGCTACCAGAGCCAATCACAGACCCCCAGTTTTGTGCCACTGTATACTGCTGCTCTGCCTAGCATCATGTGCCTGGGCCATGTTGCTTGCTCCCTCTTGGGGTGAGGTCAGAGGAACTCCATGACTCCCACATGGTGCCCTGAGGGATGCTAAGACCAAGCCCCTAATTCAAACTGGATCTTCCTATAAGTGACAGTCCTTCAGAGGGAGGCATCTAGTTCAAGAAGCCAGAGAGTTTGCTTCTGCTTACAGCTTGGGGTCAGGACATAGAAGGAAGGTGGAAGGAGATTTAACAATTTCATTGTTTGGCCTGTGGTTGGCCATTGCTGGGGGTGACCAGTGAGCCATGAGATAAAGAATGTTATGTGAGGGTTGATAGCGTGGGGAGGCATGACTTTACTTTGAGGCATGTTCATTTTTCATCTAAAATGGGGTAGCTTTACAGAAGATATCCTCCTTTGTGACAGAGAAACTGGTAGGATTTCATTAGGTTGTAAAACATCATGAGAAATGAGGGTTTAAAAATTTAAGTTTGAGTTGATTATAAGAATGTCGTAACTGTGATGCTAAGGGTCAATTCCATTCAGTGTATTAGGGAGCTAAGGATGGCTTTCTTTGACTGTCTGGCATTCATACGATACTCAAATATAAATACTCAAATATAAATGTACATGGCCTGCTTCCCCACGAGATGGCAAGTTCTACCATACTAAGACTTCAGCATGACTTGCCATAAGGAAATAGAAAGCAAGAAGACAGTAAAACAACCTTGTACAAAACAAGCAAATTTGTTGGCAAATAAACCTGAGAGGAAACATTCCCTCCCCACCATTGTGCAAGGTCAGAAGAGGTAGGCAGCTCCTCACAGCCAGGGCAGGATCTGGAGCACGGCTCCAGCACACTTACAGATTCAGGATTTTTATATTTTTCTCCCTTCTGGAAGGGGGTGAGACACAACTTTCCAGGAAAGCCACAGGAGAGGGCCAATTAAACATGCAGCCATGAGAACATTCAGGACCTGAGATTTTGCCTTCACTTGTCATGTACATGATGAATATTCCTGTTGATAAGGGCAGAGGTGTTTATTGATTACCTGCTATGCGCCAAGCAGTCGTGAGCGCTTTTGCATATGAAAACATCAGTCTTCATAATAGTTGAACACTTACTATTTTAAGATAACAAAACTTAGTTCCAGAGCGATTAAGTCAGAAATTGTCTTAATCAATTTGTACTGCTATAACACAACACTGCAAACTGGAGGTTTTATAAACAACAGAAAATTACAGGCTGGCGAGATGCCTAAGTAGATAAAGACACCTACCTTACAAACCTGGAAACCCGAGTTCAATACCCGGAACTCACATAAAGATGAAAGCAAATAACCAGCTCCACAAAGCTGTCCTCTTATCTCCACATGTGCTACACATGATCCCCCACCACAGGCCGTGCACTCACACAACAATAATTTTTAAAAGAAGAGAAATGTATACTCTGGAGGTTGAGAAGAGTAAAAATGAGACATTAGCATGTCAGTCTCTGGTAAGGTCTACTCTGTGTTTCTAAGTGTATACTGTGTTCTCACAGGGCAGAGGAAGAGTGGAAAAGTAGGGAAACTCCCTGCATCAGATTTTTTGTGTACATAGTAAGCCCCATAAAATATTCAAATGCTTATGACTCAAGTAACCCCTAGAAGAGCCCTCCCCCCAACTATTTACACTCTAGTGAGATAGACAGACAATAAATGAATAATCCATTAACAAGCCAAGCCCAGAAGATGATAAATGATAATAAGAAGAAAATGGCATTGTGAGAAGGTACACTGAGATGGAAATTATGTCCATTTTCAAACAGAAGCTACTGTATTTGCCTTGGTAGTTTTATGGGTAGAATCATGCATTTAGGGTTGCTTAGATTTTGAGGCCAGTGGCAGTGGTAGACTTAGGAAGTTTGGGTTCCTGTGCTAAAGGAAACATCTCAAAATATGTTGGAAAGATATAAATGATGTCTTTTAGCAAAGGAAGCAAGTTCTACAAATAAATTTGGTTCTAACACAACCTTAGGCTGTTGGAATCTTACCTCTGCCAACAGTCCTTGCATTTTTCAAATGTAATACAAAGCCAGAGAGGCATAGCAGCCTTCAGAAGCTCTCGATAGATGATACAGTTGGTCTAAAGAGTGTCAAATCTTAGTAGGTATGAGAGAGCTTGTCCTGTGGATTTCAAATTAGTAATCTAATGCTTTTGAAATCCTAATACACCTGCAGAAATGCAAATCATCCTTAAAGTTCTGGAATTCTGGGGTTCTAGATTTGGTACTTTCTACCCTGTCCTGAGATACTAAGTAACACTATCGATTTGATAAATATTAAGCTGTGGTGGGTCCACCTGCTCATTCCCCTCAAGCAGAATTCTGCCCCCTCAGATCCTTAGATTCTTCTACAACCTAAGAAAACTGCATGAGACTTGAGGATGATTTTAGGAGTTGATACTAACGTCTGATACTTTAAGCACTTTGTCTAAATAACTGAGTGGCATTTATTGAGTTCTTATATCATGTTAAATGTTTAGAATATTAGGTCAGAGAATGTTTACAACAGTAAACATTCTTAGCATAAGGACCTTTTTATAATATTCTTCACATAATATTCTTCATTTATATTTTTTTTGTTAAGACAGTCTCCTTATAGACCTAGTTGGCCTGGAACTAGCTATGTAGACCTACATACAACTTAGCATAAGGACCTTTTTATAATATTCTTCACATAATATTCTTCATTTATTTTTTTTTGTTAAGACAGTCTCCTTATAGATCCAGTTGGCCTGGAACTAGCTATGTAGACCTACATACAACTTAGCATAAGGGCCTTTTTATAATATTCTTCACATAATATTCTTCATTTATAATTTTTTTGGTAAGACAGTCTCCTTATAGACCCATTTGGCCTGGAACTAGCTATGTAGACCTGGATGGCCTCAATCTCACAGAAATCAACCTGCCTCTACTGTCTAAGTGCTGAAATTAAAGATGTAGTTTAAAATTAATTCTTTATGTGAATTCTGATATTTACCATATTAGAAATTTAAATGATTAATTAAAAATAATAACCCATATTACTAACAGAAGCAGCCTTTTGTTTTTAAAATAGCTTTGTTATTTTTATTTATAATAGTCAATGTAATTAAATGCTATTTAAATATGACAAGAAAAATTGCTGCACACATTCAATGCAATACTCACCTCTACTTTATCCCCCTTATATATTTTTGTTTATTTTTATTTTATGTGCATGAGTATTATGCCTGAAAGTCTGTGTGTGCACCCATGTCATCCAATGCCCATGTAGGACAGAAGGGAGTCTCAGGTCCCCTGAAACTGGAGTTGTTTCCCATCAGGTCATGTAGGTACTGGGATTCAAACTCAGTTCTCCTGCAAGAGCTTCCAGTGCTCTTAACTCCTAAGCCATCTCTCCAGCCCCCAATGCCCTTATATTGTCAAAACAAGAAAAGTTAGTCATTTTCGTTAAAGCAGATTAGGAAAATAAAGTTTGGGGATGGAAAATGGCACCATAAGTTTCCATAATCTTTTCACATAGCCGTGGATATTATTTTTATTGAATTTTTACTAATTTTTCTTTTAATTATAAATTTTTATTGAAATTTTATGTATTCCATACATAACTTTTCAATCAGTCTTAATCATCTGTGTACCCGCTTCTCCACTGGCACCTCCTGCAGCCCTTCTTGCCCCCCTAGAGTTCAAGCATCCAGTCATTTGTGCTAGAGTCCATTGCACAAACTGCACTCCCTGTCCAGTCCTCAGTGCCAGCTCATCCCCCGAGCTCTAGTCATCCTATCTGGAGTCCCTTTCCTAAAGAAGGCCAATTCTTCCTCACCCAACTGCAATCAGCTGCCAATGTTTCTTAAGCCAAAATTTTGTTCTGCTGTAAGTTCTGTACTGGGGTTTTGTCCAGCTGAACTTGCTTCAGTCTTGTGCATGCTGATGCCAATGCTGTGGGTTCATATGAACAGGTTCCCAGGAGCTTGTAGGATTCATTTCGATTTGATCTTGCAGTACTTCCCAGGCTCTTACAAGCTTTCTGCCCCCTCTTCTTCAATGTTCCCTGAGCCCTTTGTGGATGAAGCTGAATATAGGCAGCCTGTCCATGGAACCACACTCTGTAGACTCCTAATCTCCACAGTTTGACCATTCATACCCTTTTGATTTCCTGGCCTCCTGTTGCATGGAAGAGCTTCCTTAATGAGAGTTAAGAGATTAATTAATGCTTTCTTGGTTCCTTGTTTTATGTTTGATAGGACTTATATGTAGAGGTTGCATTGTAAATTCATCACCTAGGCATGAGCAATTCACAGACCATGCAATTCACAGACCAGGCTCTGTGTGTCCTGTGGTGGGACTCTGTGTGCTTCATCTGGTGCAAAATAAGCTTCTCTTTTGAGTGGTGTCTGGGATATTTGTCTGTAAATATAAGGATACCTCTTTTGCAGTTAGTAAGATGTTACCTTAGCCTATGGATGTGCCAACATTGGAGATTTCTCTAAGATCTATGACCTCTCCAGTTGTGTGCATCTGGCAATGTTTACAGTACCACACATGAGTTTCCTCCCACCTTCAGGTTCTGGGAGGAAATCAAGGGGCTGACGCAATCACCTGTGTAACTTTGGGAATCTCTTGGACTACCCTGGCCAATGACTCAAAGAAAGGTTTCTCCTGTCTGGTACTGTTTCACATGAACTCATGTAGAGATATTGAATGTGTAATTGTCAATAGATTGTTAGACTAATATGTTTCTCTCAGTTTTTTTTTTTACTCAGCATGGCATTATTTATCTCTCCTCTCTCTCCTTACCTGTCTAGCCCTCCCTCCATGTCTTCTCCCTGTGAAGTATCCCCATTTCTCCCTTGAAACCACCAGGCTCCTAAAGCCCCACTTCTCTTGGGCTCCATTTTTCCCCTTGAATCCCAAATTTCCCTCTATAACTCTTCTTCTCCCCTCTCCCTTATGGATTTTATTCACTCCTCCCTTGTAACACCAGTCACCTACTAACCTTCTGTCTCAGGTTCCCTCTTTCCCTTTCTTTAATTTCCTAGTTCCTTTTCCTTTATCTGGTTCCTGCAGTTACATCAGGATCTATATTTACATATAAGGATTTGGTGCTAGGATCCACAGATGAGTGACAACATATGTCATTTGTTTTTCTGAGACTGTGTTACTTCACTTGGCATAACAGTTTCTAGTTCCATCCATTTACCTGAAAATTTCATGATATCATCTTTTTTTTTTTTACCACTGAGTAGAGCTCCATTGTGTAAATGAACCACATTTTAATTATCCATTCATCAGTTGAGGGACACTTAGGTTGCTTCCAGCTCTTCGCTCTTTGTGAAAAGAGCAGCAATAAACATGGACGTGCAAGTTTCTCCACATCTTAGACATAGCTCCTCAGACAGACTTCAGGATCTGTGAGAAAAAGAACTGAACCTTTTATATTCTTTTGCTTGCAGAGTTTCACATATTGTTAAATCCTTATCAAGTACTCAGATAAATGTGGGATTAATTAGGTGATCCTGTTCTTAGCCTTTTTTATTAAAATTTACTAACCTCCTTCATCTGACCTTTCCTTATTAGTATAGTCATCCAAATTCATTAGATTTTGTTTTTCAGGTTAGTTTAGTTCAGCAAACATTTACTGAGCATTCGCTGTCACCAGGAATTGGATTGAGAGCTAGAATTAGAAGTGGACATAGCATGTGGCTCTGCTTCCTAGATGCTGAGCCTGTAGAGAAAGAGCAGAACCTATGCAAATAACTTTGTGTTCAATTTGTACTATTCAGGAAGTTATCTGGACTCGTAGAGGGAAGAGGAGCTGCATCTGCATGAAGCAGTTGGAGAACATCACAGATAGCAGATGAGCTGGAGTTTGTTGTTGGAAGAGAAATTCAATAGTGAAGAGAGAACAAGCATTTTACAAAGAGGAAGCAGTTCAGTTCAATTAAGTTCATGCAGGAATTTATTCTTGAATGTTTCTGGCAGAGAAAATGTCCAACTTTATTTTTTTAATTTTTTTAATTTATTATTTTTTATGTGTATGAGTGTACTGTCTGCATGTAGGTCGGTGCACCCGTGTTGTGCAATGCCGTGGAGATCAGAAGAGGGCATCAGATTCCCCTGGAACTGGAGTTAAAGACTGTTCTTAGCTGCCATGTAGGTGCTGGGAATTGAACCTGGGTTCTCTGCAAGAGCACTCGGAGCTCTTAACCACTGAGCCATCTCTCCAGCCCCCCAACTTTATTTTTTATGCTTTGAATTGATACTTGCAGTAGAATACATCAGGTAGATCTAAGCAAGTACAAAATAGCATGCTACTTGCAGAAGCAAACTGTAAACCACTTATAAAACTTCATTGAGAAAATAAAGGTAAAATGAGGACTTATACTGAATTCAGTACTTTATGTGCTAGCAAGGAGTATATGAAGCTACACAGGAGAAAGCACAAATACACCAATGAATAGTGACCAGTTTACCAAAGGCTTACCTTATCTCTGGGTTGCACATGTTTCCTTTTATCATCACAAAGTTGAACTGTGTGGTAGCTGTCAGAGTGTTCTTCACAGACTGCCAACTACTGGAAGTATAATTCACAGAAGCCCAGGCATGACTGTGCTCAGAAAGCAGTAATTTACGGGCTGGAGAGATAACCTAGCTGTTAATAGCACTGACTGCCCTAGCAGTGGACCCGGGTTCGATCCCCAGCACCCACATGGCAGCTAAGAACCATCTGTAACTCCATTTCCAGGAGAACTCCAGTTCCAGGGGAATCCGAGACCCTCTTCTGACCTCCGCGGCATTGCATGACACATTGCACAAACCTACATGCAGACAGTACATTTATACACATACAAAAATAAATAAATAAATAAATAAGAAAGACGAAAGAAAGAAAGAGAGAGAGAGAGAGAAAGAAAGAAAGAAAGAAAGAAAGAAAGAAAGAAAGAAAGAAAGAAAGAAAGAAAGAAAGAAAGAAAAAGAAAGAGAGAGAAAGAAAAGAAAGAAAGCTGAAATTTACTCTGAAGTTTGTCCAGGGCCATGCTTGCCAAGGTCTACTCCCAACAGCCAATGACTGAGCATGGCAGAGCCACCAAGCTAAGTGCATTCTGGGAGATGGAGGATTCATTCCATAGACTCCACAGTGGCTATCTAGGAAGATGTCAACTAACCCTCCTTCTTTCTTTCCTTCACTTGCTGGGAAGAGTCAGATTGCATGATACTCTCCTGGCTCTTCCAGCCTCTTATGGCTGTTTCCACATTTTCTCTCACAAGCTTAATAAAACTCCTAGATTTAATCCTATCTTGACATCTGATTCTAAGAGGACTTAAAATAATACAGCCTCAAGCATACTGTGTATGTGTGTATGAGAGACAGAGAACTTTTCTAACTTTTAAAATGGTATGTTACTTAGTAAAGAGTTATTCGTGGCCTACTTAAGTAAAGAGAAACAAGTTTCCAACAAATAGGCCAGAGAAGCAGTGGTGTGTACTGGCTGAAGCCTGGCTCTCACCTTAGATAAGAGGTGGGCTGACGCCCTACTGTTGACTGCTTACTCTCCACAGTGTCATTCTTCTGTTGTTTTCTGTATCCTGGGCCCCAGTGCCCCTCTCTGTCTCCACGCCCCTTCATAGGTGTTTGGTCTGGAGAGTAATCCTTTGAGCACATACCTAAGAGAGGGAAGGACTAAATTGAGCATGAGAAGGATAACAAGGAATGGACAATGCCTAAAGCAAAAAAGCTTTGAGAACTAGTGCAGTCTGAAATCAGGGAGGAAACACCAGAAGCTTGAAAGCCACTGGATGTATTTTGACAAACAACACAAATGAAAATGTATGGGACTGGGGGCTGGAGAGATAGCCTAGCGGCTAAGAGCGCCGACCGCTCTTACAGAGGACCCGGGTTCGATCCCCAGCACCCACATGGTGGCGGAGAACCGCCTGAAACTCCAATTCCAGGAGAACTCCAGTTCCAGGGGAATCCGAGACCCTCTTCTGACCTCCGCGGCATTGCACGACACGGGTGCACAAACCTACATGCAGACAGTACATTCATACACATAAAAATAAATAAAATTAAAAAAAAAAAAAAAAGAAAATGTATGGGACTAATGGGACAGCAGAAATCAAGGATAACTCATGAAATACCCCGTTTTCCTCTTATTCTCTAAACAGAAGTCTGTTTAAATCATTCTTCCCTTCATTTTACTAGTTCAGAACTATTCTTTTCTTTAACTTCCTCAGACCAGTGAAACCCTTTCTTCTTTCTAGACCTTGGTAATTCCTGTTCTGCCCAGAGCTCTGTCAACTACCATATTGCCTCACATGAAACTTGGCTTCTTGTGTCTTCATTGTCTTCTTCCATCCTCGGTCTTTCCTCACTTGCATATATAATTTTTGCCATTTTTTTTCAAGAAAGAAAGATTTTTTATTTTTTATAAAATATTTTATTGAAGTTTCCTCTATTTCATACATCATTTCTCAGTCCAATGTAGACACATTCCCTTTTCCATGTCCCCCACCCCACCCCAGTTCATGCATTTTGCCATACATGTCTTGTATCTTTTTCTCAGTCTTTTTAAAGTTTTTCTCTATGAAGGTTTATTATTTGGGCAGAAATTAACTATTTCACTTTGACCCAGTCCTTTTGCTGTTGTTGTTCTCTCCCATTTGTATTGCTCCAAAATATGCCTATATATGTCACATATATACCAAAATTATGACCTCTGAAAATAAACTGTATGTTAATTCAAAAATATGTTTAGGAGTTCACATTTTTCTCTGTAATTTTTACATTACTCTAAGATGTGAATACATATACTCCAACCATATACCACAATTACAAAGTCTGAAAATAAGTGGTAAGTTAATTCTAGAGCCCATAAACAGATTCACATTATAACAGAACAGTTGCTTTCAGATAAAAAGAAATATAACATTAATGTTGCTCAGCTTGCCTTTCAACTAGGTACTTGGTACTAGCATCCAAAAATGAGGGATACCACTCGTCGTTTGTTTTTCTGGGACTGTTGCTTCACTTAGCATAATGGCTTCGAGTTCCATCCATTTACGTGCAAAGTTCATGATGTCATCTTTCTTTACTGCTGCATAGAACTCCATTGTGTAGATGTACCACATTTTCTCTAGCCACTCATTGGTTGAGGGACAGTGGATTGCTTCCAGCTTTTTTGCTATTGTGAAGAGAGCTGCAATAAATATAGATGTTGATGTATCTCTGCAATAGGATCAGTCTTGTGGGTATATACCCAGGAGTGGTATGACTGGGTCAGGTAGTAGGCTCATTTTCAGTTTCTTAAGAGTTCTCCACACTAAACCACTTTTATTTTCTTTCCAAGCTTCAGTGTCAGATGCACAGAACCCTGACTTGACCATCACTTCTGTACTCTCGCAATGACTGAGGCTGAGCACAACTTTTTTTCTTATTTTATGTATGAGTGTATAGCCTATGTGTATAAGTGCACTGATGTTGTACAGTGTTCATGGAAGTCAAAAGGTGTTGGATGCCCTGTAACTGGAGTTATATATGGTTGTTAGCCAACATATTGGTGCTGGGAATTGAACCTGGGTCCTCTGGAAGATCAGTTAAACTCTTAAGCACTGAGTCATATCTCTAGCCCTGAGGCTATTCATCTTTTCATACTGTGGTATAGAAAGTGGATGTAGGGGCTGGAGGGGATAGCTCAGTGGTTAAGAGTGCTGACTGCTCTTGCAGAGGACCTGGGTTCAATTCCCAGCACCCACATAGTGGCTAAGAACCATCTTTAACTCCAGTTCCAGGGGAATCTGATGCCCTCTTCTGACCTCCATGTCATTGCATGACATGGTGCACCAACCTACATGCAGACAGTACATTCATACACATAAAAATAATAAATAGGGGCTGGAGAGATGGCCTAGCGGTTAAGAGCGCCGACCGCTCTTACAGAGAACCCGGGTTCGATCCCCAGCGCCCACATGGTGGCCAAGAGCCGTCTGAAACTCCAATTCCAGGAGAACTCCAGCTCCAGGGGAGTCCGAGACCCTCTTCTGACCTCCGCGGCATTGCACGACACGGATGCACAAACCTGCATGCAGACAGCACATACATACACATAAATAAATAAAAAATTAATTTAAAAAATTTAAAAAAATACATTTAAAAAAATAATAAATAAATAAATTTAAAAAAGTGAATGTAGGAAAGAATTTAAATTCTATAAACAAAAAAGTCTGTAACAAAGTGTATTTTTTATTATCTGAAAACTGCCCTCTGAGATTAGTAAATCTGGGACAGTATCAAAATTGAAAGAACCTCTAGAACAATTTGCAAGATTATTTGCTAACCTATGGAGCTTTCTATTCAGTAATGTGTTATTCCTATCATGTAATGTGAACAATTGTTTCATTTGTCATCATCTATTTGAACACTATTTGATACCTTCATTATTCTGTCCACTTACATAGCTCAATATTATTCTACCTTGTTGACCAGCAGACACATTATGGATTGACTGTAAATTAGAATTGTTTAGATTTAAGACACAATTTTAAGTGAGAAAACATTTTTAGTCTGAATATATATTATACAATTTTAGACTATGGCACACTTATAAATTTGAAAATGCTATTCATGTTATTTTATAGTATTAATTATGTATTAATAAATCACATTGCTTGCTGGATCAGATATGCAGAAGATACTCTTGATCACTGATGGTTCACTATAGCTAATGAAAGGAAAACTCTGAATGTTCCTGGGGTAGAAGGAATGTGCAGAAAGAAAGTTTAAGAGTTGAAGGATTTCATACAAGATTTCAGTGTTTATCTAAAGGGGACATGAGTATTAAAATTTTTTTTTATTCTTACTTCCTTCTATTCTTTTTTTTTTATTGATGCTTTGTGTATTTCATACATCATTTTCCAATTCAGTTCAGGCGTATATCCCCTTCCCTTCACCCCGCCCCACCCCTACCCATCCCAGATCATGCATTCTGCCGTAACTTTTCTGCATCTTTCTGGGGTTTTTTTTGTTGTTGTTGTTTTGTTTTCATTTTTTTTAACAATAAGTGATAATTTGTGGTACACAGTCTTCCTTTATCTAGCTTTTACTTGTATAGCTTTGCCTCATCTGTCATTTCTACCTGTTATCTTTACCAAGAGAAGAAACATAGAATGGTAGTGCATGTTAAGTATATAAATTAATATCATGGGGTAAATGAATAAATGCATGAGTGAAAAATTGTTATTCAATATCTCTTTTCCCTTCATGGCCCCATTAAATGGTGCTATGTATCAAAACAAAGGAAATTGAGTAACTCTGCTCTGACCCCTACATGTTCCCTGGTAAGCTCTATGATAGCCCACATGTCATTTGCTTTAATATGTCTCACAGAATAGGAAAGTAGACTCAAATGTGAGAAATATATTCAACATCCCATGTCACACAATGTCAGAATGAGTAATCAAAACCCAAGTCCAGACAGCCCAACCCCATGCTCATCAAACAAACCATGCCAGTGCATCAGAAAATTCTGGAGTATTTTCATGATGCTCATACAGATGGTGTAAATCCATGTTGTTTACACAAACAACCCCCCCAAAGACCCTTATTATTATGCTATTATTTCATGCCTATCAAATTAATTTTGAGCCTCATAAACAGGGTGACATAACGAAAACAATGTTCGGAGCCTGACAAATCTGTCTTTGAATCTTAAAGTCTAACAATGTATGTGTTTAAATAAATCCATCAGTCTTTCCAGTTTTTAGTTTATAAAAAAGGGATAGTCAGCCTCCTAGATAGGGGATTATAAAAAACCTATATCGCTCCTTAGCATAAAATTAAATGATTAGTTCCGTTGAGAATATTTAGTTGTTTTTTTTTTTACTTAAGACTTTGTGTATAGCTGAATAACTAAACTAATGCTAGAAAATGATATGGATATTGACATAAACTTACTGCTAAGACAAGAGTATGCAAGAATTACAAAAACTATCAAGCTATAGTTTCCAGTTCTGATAATCTCAGGAATTTTTTTCTTGAAATAATCTTATAATACTGAGGAAATCAAACAGAAGAATTACTTAGGCTTAAAGAGGCAACTGGAAATCCAAAGTCCCAGCTGCTCTGTCCTAACAATTCTCTATCTCAGAGGTCTCTAGGAATTGCTGCAGAATCACTGCTGAGTTACAGAGGAGTTTGGAAAACCTGTGCTACAATTCCTCTTTGCCAGGGAAGTAGTACAAAACATGTCTGAATTTAGTGTGACTGGGGAATATTGTCTGTGACACATCAGTGGGATTCTTTTCTTTTCATTGTATTCTGCCTGTAGTCTATCTTTCGACATAACACAAACTGAGGAACACAAATAGCAACACCAACAAATTTAACATAATTTCCTATAACTCTGCTTCCCTGTGTAAATGCTCAAAGTACAAAATTTGAATATAGCTAAAATATTTTGTTTTGCTTTTGTTTCAGTGCTTCTTTAAATGCTATAATGATTATTAATGGTGAGAGTGTTCTATTCAAGCTGCACTATACTCTCAAATTCTATCAATTTCATCTCTTTAGATTCATAATATTCTTATTCCTATTCAATATGCAGCAATCTATTCTTTCTTTGCCTCAGAGTAAGTTTTTAACTTGGATCCTTGCTTTCAAAGTTATCTGCCTATCTACTTCTTAATTATTGATAACATTAGTAAAATCATTATCAGCTTGTGTTACTTAGATATTTATTTTCACTTATCCTCCTCTTTCCAATCAGGGTCATTCTGTATACTTGATTGACACAACTTTCTGCAAAGAACCTAGTTTTTAATATTAAGCATACATATTTTTACCATGACCTGCCATATACCCTATGCATCAATCAAAACAATATCACTTTGTTCTCCAAGAAAGATTAGAGAAATGTACGTCTAAAAAAAAATGAGTTAGGGGAAGAAACACGATAATTGATAAAAGTTAATATTATTAACTAAAATATATTATATTAAATGTAATGAGTTTTCTCTAAGGTTCCACAAAATTAAAACCAAAAAGATAACATGAATCATATTTATAGCATCTAAATATCAAAAACAGACATGTGTTCAGGAGATTATCCATTCTTGTTTCATCACCTTTCAGAGACCACAGTTATTCATGGTGATAATAAAAGGACTATTTGCAGTTGCAGCAATATATAACAAATTATATATCCAGCAGTGTGCTTATATTATTTAGTAATCACAACAACCTAGTGTGTAGGTACAGCTTCTACTGTCCTCAATTAATAGATACAGAGATTGAAGCAGAGAGATTTTTAATTACCCTACCCCAAAGCCCCACAGCTGGTTAGTGTTTCTGGGATAACAAGCCAAGAAGTGTGATCCCAGAGCCAAATTTCTGAACTGTTATTCCAAATTGCATTAATAGTTTTATAGAGACCTTTTGAAATAATGAAGCAGTGAACCATATGTCCATTTCTGTCCACCCCTTCCAGACAGAATGCTGTTGGAACACTAAAGGGTGCTATGCACTATGGTACATTTCTAAGATGTGTATCCATAGCCAAATTCTTCTTCCTCCTTTTCCTCCTATTCCCCCCCCTCTTCTTCTTCTTCTTTTTATCTTAACGATTCATTTTCTCTATTTTCTGACATATACTTGGTGAAGCAATCCTCCATGTAGAATGAAAGAAAAGGACAAACTATTTTAGATATATGAAC